>PVJX010004653.1:0-87500 GCA_004027295.1 Dolichotis patagonum
AATCATCAGTTGGAATGGTTTTATCCTGTTTTGTTTGACTATATCATGCGTGATGATATGAACAGCTGTTTTGAAGAAAACAAAACATTATGACAGCTATTGCTGATTTAATATCATCCTTCTTAGAAGTCCTACCATGCTTCTTTTGTTCTACTACCATTGATTCTATCTATCACATTGTGTCTTATCGGAATTTGAATATGTGTGATAGTTTAAACAAAATTTTTTTTTATCAAAAATGAGATATTATAGTACCCAGTGATCATTTTCTGTTATTCGGTTCAGAAAGCCCCGTAATTCTTTCACTCTATGCATGGCTTTATACTATTGTGTTATGTTTGATATTATTGTATTTGAAACTATGATCAACTATAGCAGAGTAAGAGATATGGTGTTAGCTACTGTTGATGTCCAGTTGTCTTAATGTAAAATACTGTGTTGCCTATGTTGTCCTGTTCTGATCTGCTCTGTACTGCCCTCTTTTGTTTTATTCTCTTTCAAATAAAAAAAAGTTAAAAAAATAAAAAGGAATTATGAAATAATTCAACAGTTGCAAGATGATGCCAAGAAAAATAATATAAGATGGATAGGTATAAATGAAAAAGGTGACAACACAAATAATATAAAAAGACTATTTACAGAAGTAATAGCCAAAAATTTCACAAACATGGGAAAAGAAACTGACATAGAGATAAGATAAGCATATAGAACTCCAATTAGCCATAACCAAAATAAATCAATACCCAGACATATAATAATCAACATCCCAGAAATTCAGCATAACAGAATATTAAAAGAGAAAAGAGCCAGATCACATATAAAGGAAAGCCCATCAGTATCACAGCAGACTTCTCAACACAAACAATGAAGTCAAGAAGAGTATGGAGTGAAGTATTTCAAATCCTAAAGGAAAATGACTTCCAACTCAGACTGATGTACCCTGCAAAACTGTCTTTCAAAGTTGGTGGAGAAATCAGATACTTCCATGGCAAAGAACAGCTAAAGAACTTCATGACCACCAAACCAACCCTGTAAAGAATACTGAAAAATATTCTAGATAGACATAAAAATAACTATGATTCAAGAACACCAACAGAAAAAACCTCTAAGTAAGGAAACAAACAGAAGGAAAAGATAAATAACTAACAGCAGAAAGAAAACATGATAAAAAATAAGCCAAAATATATCAGTTATACCCATTATTGTAGATGGCCTCAATTCACCAATTAAAAGAAAGAGACTGGGAGAATAGATTTAAAAAATCTAATCATAGGATGTATACAAGAAACCCATCTAACTCAAAAGGAAATTCATAGACTGAAAGTCAAAAGATGGAAAACAATACTTCATGCCACAGGAACCCAAAAAAAGCAAGGTTAACTCTTCTATTTGAAGACAATGTGAACTTCAAGCCAAGAATGATCAAAAGAGATAAAGAAGGTCACTACATACTAGTTCAGGGAAAACTTCAAGAGGAAGAGACAACTATCTTAAATATATATGAACCAAATATAGAAGCAACCAATTATGTAAAACAAATATTAATAGAAATGAAATATCAAATAAGCAATAACAATTATAATTGCAATTAATACCCCACTGACACAAGGAGACAGATCAATTAGACAGAAAATAAGCAAAGAAATAACAGAACTGAATCAAACTTGAAAACAAATGGACTTAGTAGAATATACAGAGTGTTCCACTCAGCAACACCAGAATACACATTCCTCTCAGTTTACATGAGATATTCTCTAAAATAGACCATATACTAGCCCATAAAACATGCTTAAGTAAATGCAAAATAATCAAAATTATCCCATGCATATTATCTGATCATAGTGCCATGAAACTAGAAATTAATGACAAAAGAAACTGAAAAAACTCCATGAATACGTTGGAATTATATTATACACTCCTTAACAATCAATGGGTCACAGAGGAAGTTAAAGAAGAAATTAAATAATATCTACAAGCAAATGAAAAAACAAATACAACTTACTGGAACCTGTGGGATGTAGTGACAGCATTCCTTGGGGGAAATACATAGCAGTACTTCCCACATCTGGAAAACAGAAGGAACAGAAATAAACAACCTGATGCTACACCTCAAACATCTAGAAAAAAAACCAAGTCAAACCCAAAGCCAGAAGAAGGGAGAAAATTATATAAATATCAGAGTTGAAATTAATACAATAGAGACTAAAAAAATAAAAAGAATGAATGAATCAGAGTTGGTTCTTTAAAAGAATAAATAAAATTGATAAGCCCTTAGCCAACTTTATTTGAAAAAGGAAATAAAAAACTCCAGTTCATACAATAAGGAATGAAAAGAGTGACATCACTATAGACCCTGTGGAAATACAGAAGAGCATCACTACTGACTCTGGAAACTTTCCTCTTATAGGTTTGATAACACAGAAGAAATAGATTCCAAGAAACATATGAATTATCAAAGTTGGATGAAGAAGATATAAAACTGCTGAATAACCCAATTTCAATTAATGAAACTGAAAATGTAATTACAACCTTACCAACAAAGAAAAGCCCAGGTCCTGATGGATTCACTGATGAATTCTGCAAAAATTCAAGGAAAACTTATTTCTAACACTCACGAAACTCTTAAATGAAATTGAAAGGGAAGTAACTCTCCCTAACTCATAACTGGAAGCATGTATAACACAAAAACCAGAGAAAGACCTAACCAAAAAAGAGAACTAAAGGCTAATCCCCTTAATGAACATAGATGCAAAAATCCTCAATAAAATACTGACAAACAGAATGCAGCAATCAAGAATATTATATACCATGACTAAATGGGATTCATTCCAGGAATACAGGGATGGTTCAACATATGCAAATCAATAAATGTAATACATCGTATCAGTAAAGTCAAAGAATCACATGATCTTTCAATAGATGCAGAAAAAGCTTTTGATAAAGTCCAAAATTTGTTCATGATAAGAACCTGTCATGCTCTGAAAATATAGCAAATGACATTAAAAAACAACTCTGTGAGGCCATAGAGTAAATCAAACTAGAAGTACTCTCCCAGGTAAAGATAGAAATAACAACCTTAGTAAAGGCATTGCTGAGCACAGCTAAAGAAAAAATAGAGAAAAAAGTACAGGAACATGGGAAACTGAAACCTTGAATGAACAATATAGAAAACAAGCAGAATTCATGAAACAAACTGAAAGAGACATCCAAGAAACAAAAAATTCTATCCAAAGCATGCAAAACTGTTTAAATGAAGCTGAGGATAGGATCTCGGACCTTGAGGACAGGATTGCAATTAGTGATCATGAAAGGATAGAACTTTTAAAAATAACAAATCAGCATGACATGACAATCCAGAAGCTTCAATATGATGCCAAGAGCAACAATATAAGATTATTAGGCATTTGTGAAGACGCTGGAGTCAATACAAATGACATATGTAAAATATTCACAGAAATAATAGAGGAGACATTCCAAACATGGGGAAAAAGTCTGATATGCAGATAAGTGAGGCATACAGAGTGCCAAACAGTCACAACCAACATAAATCACCCAGACACATAATAATTAAGATCTCAGACATACAACATAAAAACAGAATACTAAAAGCTGTTAGAGAAGAAACACAAGTCACCTATCAAGGAAAGCCCATTAGAATCACAGCAGACTTTTCAGCACAAACCCTCAAGTCAAGATATAATTGGAATGAGCTATTTCAAGCCCTGAAAGAAAACAACTTTCAACCCAGACTGATGTACCCAGCAAAACTTTCATTCAAATTTAATGGAGAAATAAGATACTTCCATGACAAAGAACAACTGAAGAAATTTATGTCCACCAAATCGAATCTAGAAAGAGTGTTGAAAGACATACTAGACAGAGATAAAAATAACCACCACCAGGTCAACCAATTGAATAAGGGGGGAAAGCAGAAAGCAAATAATCGGAACATAACATGGCAAAGTTGAGCCAGTATATATCAGTGATATCCATAAATGTAAATGGCCTCAATTCAACTACCAAAAGAAATAGGTTGAAAAAATAGATCAAGAAACATGATCTCACAATATGCTATATACAATAAACACATCTGACACAAAAGGAAGCTCATAGATTAAAAGTCAAAGGGTGGAAAACAGTATTCCATGCAACAGGAACCCAGAAAAAAAACAGGGGTAACTATTCTATTTGCCGACAATGTGAACTTCAAACCTAAAATGATTAAAAGAGACAAAGAAGGTCACTACATACCCATAAGTGGAAAAATTCAAGAGGAAGAACTAACAATTATAAATATATATGCACCAAATATAGGAGCACCCAACTATATAAGACAGATACTAAAGGACATGAAAAATCAAATACACAAGAACACAATTATTACAGGGGACATTGACAGCCCATTGTCACAAAGAGATAGATCAACTAGACAAAAAGTCAGCAAAGAAGTAATAGAACTCAATCATACCTGCAAGCAACTGGACTTAGTAGATGTTTACAGAGTGTTCCACCCAACCACTACAGAATACACATTCTTCTCAGGTGCACACATCACATTCTCCAAAATGGACCATATATTATCCCATAAAACATTCTTAAGTAAATGCAAGGGTGTTGAAATTATGCCATGCATACTATCTGACCATAGTGCACTGAAATTGGAAATTAATGGCAAAAGAAATTGCAAAACCTGCATGCATACATGGAAATTAAACAACAACCTTTTGAACAATCAGTGGGCTACCGGTAAAATTAAGGAAGAAATACAGCAATACCTACAATTCAATGAAAATGCAGAAACAATCTATTACAATCTGTGGGATGCAATGAAAGCAGTCTTAAGAGGGAAATATATAGCAATAAATAGTCCTATCAAGAAAATAGAATGAGCACAAATAAACAACCTAATGCTTCATCTCAAGCTACTAGAAAAAGAAGCTCAAGTTAAACCCAAAGATCATAGAAGAAAAGAAATAATAAAGATTACAGCAGAAATCAATGCAATCAAAACAAAAAAAACCAAAGAATTAATGAATCAAAAAGCTGGTTTGCTGAGAGAATAAACAAAATTGACAAACCTCTAGCTAACCTTATAAAGCAAAATAAAGAAAAAAACTCAAATTCAGGCAATAAGGACTGAAAAGGGGGAAATTACTACAGATCCCATTGAAATTCAAAAGATCATGAACACATACTTTAAGAATCTCTACTCACATAGAAAGGAAAACAGAGGAAATGGACAGATTTCTAGAAATATATGAACTACCAATACTCAACCAAGAAGATATAGCAAATTTGAATAATCCAATATCAGCTATTGAAATTGAAAAAGTAATAAAAAACTTACCAACAAAGAAAAGCCCAGGTCCTGAGGGATTTGCAGTTGAATTCTACAAGAAATTTAGAGATTTGATGCCAATACTCCTTAAACTCTTCAATGAAATTGAAAAGAAAGCAGTCCTCCCTAAATCATTCCTGGAGGTAAGCATAACTCTCATACCAAAACCGGAGAAAGACCCAATCAAAAGGAGAACTATAGGTCAATCTTACTAATGAACACTGATGCAAGATTCTCAATAAAATACTGGCAAATAGAATGTAGCAAATCATCAAGAAGATTATACATCATGACCATCATTCCAAGAATGCAGGGATGGTTTAACATACGCAAATCAATAAATGTGATACACCATATCAACAGAGCCAAAAACAAAAACCACATGGTCATCTCAATAGATACAGAAAAAGCTTTCAATAAAGTCCAACACATGTTCATGATAAAAAAAACCCTCCAGAAACTCAGAACACAGGTGTCTACCTCAACCTTATAAAGGCCATCTATGACAAACCAACAGCCAATATTATACTAAATGGACAAAAACTGAAAGCTTTCACTTTAAAATCAGGAGCAAGACAAGGTTGTCCACTATCACCACTCCTTTTCAATATAGTTCTGGAAACACTAGCCAGGGCAATCAGACATGAGAGAGATATAAAAGGAATAAAGATAGGAAAGGAAGAAGCTAAATATTGCTATTTGCAGATTACATGATACTCTATATAGAAGACCCAAAAAACTCCATTAAAAGACTGCTAGAGGTAATAAACAAATTCAGCAGTGTAGCTGGCTACAAAGTCAATGTCCAAAAATCAATAGCATTCTTGTATGCAAACAAGAAACTCACCAAGGGAGAAACTATGGCTATATCACCCTTCACAATAACATCTAAAAAATGAAATACTTAGGAATCAACCTAACTAAGAATGTAAAATATCTATATGCTGGAAATTATACTACACTAAAAAAAGGAGATTGAAGAGAATATTAGAAAATGGAAGGATATTCCTTTCTCTTGGCTAGGAAGAACGAACATTGTAAAAATGGCCATACTCTCAAAACTGTTACACAGGTTTAATGCAATCCCAATCAAAATACCATCAACATACCTCACAGATCTAGAGAAAACATTCCTAAAAGTCATTTGGAAACAGATGAAATCTAGAATAGCAAAGGCATTTCTGGGCAATAAAGACAAGGAAGGAGGCATCTCAATTCCTGACTTGAAACTGTACTACAAAGCCACAGTGATAAAATCAGCATGGTACTGGCAAAGAAATAGACCTGAGGACCAATGGAATAATTAGAAGATGCAAGTATAAGTATAAGACACTCAGCCACCTGATATTTGACAAAGGGGCTAAACATGTTCACTGGAAGAAGGATAGCCTCTTTAATAAATGGTGTTGGAAGAATTGGCTCTCCACATGCAGAAGGCTGAAACTAGAACCATGCTTATCACCATGCACAAAACTAAAGTCTAGATGGATCAAAGACCTAAACATTAAAACAGAAACACTAACTCTACTGCAAGATAGGGTAGGTAGAAGTCTTGGAGACATAGGGGTAGGCAGAGAATTCACAAACAAAATGCAAACTGCATGGGAAATGCTTCAGAGAATCAACAACTGGGATCTCATACAATTGAAAAATTTCTGCACTTCAAAGGAGATCACCAGCAGAGTGAAAAGAAAACCCACAGAATGGGAAAGAATTTTAGCCAGCAACCCCTCAGACAAAGGACTTATATCAAGAACATATAAAGAATTGAAAAACATCAAGCCACCCAAATTCAAAGACCCTCTCCAAAAATGGGCATCTGAGATGAACACTCAGTTCTCAGATAAAGATATACAAATGGCAAATAAATACATGAAGAAATGTTCACCATCACTGGTCATTTGAGAAATGCAAATTAAAACAACATTGAGATATCATCTCACCCCTGAAAGAATAGCTGCCATCAAGAAGTCAACTGATAACAAATGTTAGCAAGGCTGCGGGCAAAAAGAAACACTGCTCCACTGTTGGTGGGAGTGTAGACTGGTGCAACCACTATGGAAATCAGTATGGAAAATTTTCAGAAGACTAGGATTGGAAGCTCCATTCAACCCAGCTATTCCCCTCCTAGGTGTTTGCCCAGAACTGAAAAGTTCATATCATAGTGATATATGTGCACCCATGTTCATAGCAGCACAATTTGAAATAGGTAAATCTTGAAAACAACCAAGATGCCCATCAACAACAGAGTGGATGAAAAAGATGTGATGTTTTCACACAATGGAGTATTACTCAGCTATGAAGAAGGATGACCTTGAGGCCTTCATAGGTAAATGGAGACAACTTTAAACTATCCTCATTAGTGAAATAAATAAGAATCATATTTATAAATATCACATTGTGTCTCTAGTGTAAAAAGTAATAAGAACTTTAGGAGTAATAAAACCCAAAATGTGTAATTGCTACTGAAAAAAGAGAGAAAAAGAGGGTGCTCTAAAAGATATAATTGCATGTATGTTTAAATGTGTAAGATGAATGACCATATTACTGTTTTTGTTAGATCATGGAGCAGAACTGTTAACAGTCTCATTGCTTGAATGTCTACTTTGTATGTTTAAACCTTGTAACTTGAACAACTATTTCCAAGATGACAGTATGTAAGTTACAAAGCAATGATTTCTTAGTATTTTTGTTCTTTTCTTTTTTTTACCTTGGAATTTTGTATTGTTGCTACTCTTTTTTCTATTTTGTTTGTTTTGTTTTTAAATAAAATTTTAAGAAAACCTGTCATGGTTTATGTCAGTGGCCCCAGGCCTCATGTAATTATGGCCTCAACAAACTCTAGCATTTCTGATTGGTTCACGATTTAGCTCTTGGATTGGTGGTTTGAGTGCTACACCTGTCTGGGGTGGAACCACGATATGATGTAATGGCAGGAAGAAGGTGTCTCTCTCTCTAGTCTGTTTGTGCTTGCTGTTTGGGGCCACATGCCATTCCGCCTGCAGCCTGCTGAGTATGGACTGAAACTTCCAAAATTGTAAGAAACAATCCTTTCTTTCCTTCATTTTGGGCATCAGGTATTTTGATTCAACAATGAGTAGCGAGTAACTAAGACAGAAACATACAGAAAATCGGAATAGATGGTCTTTACCTCAATCTGATAGAAGCCATCTATGACAAATCAACAGCCAGCATCATACTAAATGGTCAAAAACCTAAAGCTTTTACTTTAAATTTAGGGACAAGACATGAAGATCCATTATCACGACTCCTATTCAATATAGTGCTGAAAACATTAGCCAGGACAATTAGACAAGAGAGAGAAATAAAAGTAATAAGGATAGGAAAGGAAGAAGTTGAATTATCATTATTTGCATTTGACATGATACTCTACATAGAAGATCCCCCAAAACTCCATTGAAAGACTTCTAGATGTAATAACCTAATTCAGTCATGTAGCTGGATGCAAATTCAACACTCAAAATCAATAGCACTCCTGTATACAAGGAAAAAACTCACTGAGAAAGGAATAAGAGAAACCACACCCTTCACAATAGAATCCAAAAAAATTTGAATACTTAGGAATCAATCTAACAAAAGAAGTAAAAGATCTATTCAGTGAAAATTACAACACTCTGAAAAAGCAAATCCAAGAGGATCTCAGAAAATGTAAAGACATTCCTTATTCATGGATAGGTAGAACAAATATTGTGAAAATGCCCATTCTCCCAAGACTGTTATACAGATTTAATGAAATTCCAATGAAAATACCATAAACACACTTTACAGATCGAGAGAGGTCATTCCTAAAATTCATCTGGAACCAGAAGAGACCTAGAATAGCAAAGGCAATTCTGGGTAACAAGGGCAAGGCAGGAGGCATCACAATCCCTGACTTGAAGATATACTACAAAACTACTGTGATAAAATCAGCATGGTACTGGAATAAAAACAGAACTGAAGATCAATGGAATAGATTGGAAGATACAACCACAACTACAAACACACTCTGTCTCCTTATCTTTGACATAGGGGCCAAACAAATTCACTGGAAGAAAGATAGCCTCTTTAATAAGTAGTGCTGGAAAAACTGGCTTTCCATATGCCGAAAACTAAAATGAGACCCATGCCTATCACCATGCACTAAAGTCAAAATGGATCAAAGATCTAAATATTAAAACAGAAACATTAAATATTCTGGAAGACAAAGCATAAATCTTGAAGACATAGGGGTAGGCAGAGAATTCATTAACAGAAATCAAACTGCACAGGAAATATATCCCTGAATCAACAACTGGGATTTCATCTTATTAAAAAGTTTTTGCACTTCAAAAGAAATCACCAACAAAGTGAAGAGAAAACCCACAAATTGGGAAAAACTTCTTAGTCAACTGTCCCTCAGACAAAGGACTTCTATCTAGAACATATAAAGGGTTAAAAAAAAATTAGACCCCTGACAATCAGAGATCCAATCCAAAACTGGGTATAAACTTCTCAGCTGAAGAAATACAAGTGGCCAACAAATACATGAAAAAATGTTCAGCATCATTGGTAATTAGAGAAATGCAAATTAAAATCACACTGAGATTCCATCTTACTCCAGAAAGAATGACCATGATCAAGAAAACCACCAACAACAAATGCTGGAGAGGCTGTGAGGAAAAAGGAACTCTTCTCCATTGTTGGGGAGAGTGTAGACTTGTACAACCACTGTGGAAATTAGTCTGGAGGTTCCTCAAAAATCCGGGATTGGAAGTCCCATTTGATCTGGCTATTCTGCTTCTGGGCATAGTCACATAAGAACTGAAAACATCATACCACAGTGATATATGTGCACTCTTGTTTATAGCTGCAAAATTTTTAATAGCCAAATATTGGAAATAATCTAAATAGCCCAAAACATCATACCACAGTGATATATGTGCACTCTTGTTTACAGCTTCACAATTTGTAACCACCAAATCTTGGAAATAATCTAAATGTCCATCAACTGGGAATGGATAAAAAAAGATTTGGTATTTTTGTACGATGGAGTGCTACTCAGCTATAAAGAAGGATCATATGAAGGCTTTTATAGGTAAATGAATGCAATTTGAGACCACTCATAAGTGAAATAAATCAAACTCACATGTGTAAATATTGTATTGTCTCCCTAGTATAAAATACTGCAAGAGTAAATAAGATACAGAATCTTCAATAAATATTGTGAAAGTGTAAGAAACTGTTCAAAGGGGAAAAATAACTCAGGGAAAAGGAGAGAAGAAGGAAGGGAAAAGGAAAAAGATATAAATTTGTATATATACACTTAAGATAGCTAAAATGATTGTACACTTGATTGTATTAGTTCTTAGAACAAAATAACTAACATTCATAGGATTAGATCAGTTTTGTATCTGGTAATCTGAGTAATTATTTTGAAGATAACAATGCAAAGTAACAACCTTAGTGCTGTTCCTACCAACTTGTTTTGAAAGCCTATATTGTTATTGTTTTGGGTTCTTCATTATTGTTATTTGTCTCTTTTGTTTCTTGTCTTTCTTGTATTTTGTTTTGTACTGTTTTGTATTTTCCTCTAATACAGAAAGGATAGATGTACATGTATAGGTTTATACATGCCTACAATTTCTCCTAAACAGTTTATGAGAATTTATTTTTATTAACAGCTACTTAGTAGAAAATGAGACACTATGGTAGCCATTGCTGATTTTCTATCATCTTGTTTTCAAGTCCAATAATGCTCTTATTCTTTGTTTTAATTGGTTTTAGTCTATTTTCTATTATTTGATTTCAATACATATGAAGGTATGGACAGCTATTTTGAAGAGAACAAGAGACTTTACGGTAGTTGTTGTTGATTTTCCTATTGTCTGGTTTTGAAGGCATGTATTTTGTTTTGATTGGCTTTATACTATTTTGTGTTCCTTGAATTCATTGTATAGGAAGATATGGAAAACTGTTTTGAAGAAAACAAGAGACATTATGGTAGCCACTATTGATTTCCTGTTGTCTTGTTTTGAAATCTTGTGTTGCTTGCATTGTTTTGTTTGGATTTGCTTTGGTCTGTTCTATTTTGTTTTGTTTTATTCTCTTTAAAATAAAAAGAAAGAAAAGATATAGAATGACATATCCATAGATAGTATGGAAAATCTCTGACACGTTGTTGAAAATCTAGATATTCACACACATGCATAAGATAGTGTGTATGCCCAGGGATATGCACACAGTCAAGTAAGAACAAAGACTCCCTTACCTTCCACTGTTGGCTGATTTTGAGGCTCTGCACAGGCAGGAAATGACAGCTAAGGCAGAGTTTTAAAAAACAGAAAAAGCTCAAAGAACTAAAATAAAAAATGAAAGTGAAGATGTTACTATTGATCTTACAGAAGCAAAACAAATTATAAGGGAAAATTATGAACAATTACATGCCAACAAATTAGAAAACTCAGATGAAGTGGACATTTTCTTAAAAAGAGATAAATCGCTAATATTGACCCTAAAAGAAATTTAATTAATAATAGAAAATCCACACAAAACAAATTTTGGGCCTAGCTGATTTCATTGATGAATTCTACCAAATATTTAAAGGGAAATAACAACCATCTTTAACAAAAGTTTCAAAAGAGAGGGGAATGCTTTGCAACTAGTTGGGTGACGTCTTGACCCTGATACCAAATTCAGACAGAGATATGACAGGAAATCAAAACTGTGGACCGATATGCCTGGTGAATACAGATGCAAAAACTTCAACACTACTCTAAAGCCATAACCAGCAAAATATAAAAAGAATTTTATACTCTGACCAAAGCAGAATTATTTCAAGACTATATATAAAGTAGGTTGAACACAGGAAAACCAACACACTGTGCCATATTAATAGAATTAAAAATAAAAAAACCACATGATTATTGTAATAGATGATGAAAAGGCATTAGAGAAATTGAACCTTAGTTCATGACAAAAACACTCAATAAATTAGGAGTAGAAGAGGACAGCTGCATCTGGTAAAAGGCATCTTCACAAAAAAACCATAGCTAACATTGTGCCTACTGTTGAAATACTGCATACTTCTTCCCTAACATCAAGACAAAATATCCAGTCTTGTCATTTCTATTCAACATTGTATAGAGTTTTTAACCATCACAACTTGGCAAGAAAAACAAATAAATGACATTTGAATTTGGGAAGAAAGCAAAACCACCGTTATCCCAGTATCTCTTTATAGATGGCATGATTTGGACAGACAATCCTAAAGGTAAATTTTAACAATGACTAAAGCTAGTAAGTTATTTCAACAAAATAAATATGCGAAAGTCAATTTTATTCCTATATTACATCATTGAATAACTTTAATATGATTTAGAAAACAATTTCATTAGTGCTGCCTAAAAAGAAACCTTTATATTGAAAAAAAATGACTACACATTTGAAAACTACAAAATATTGAAGTCAACTACAGAAAACTCTAAATGCAAATCTGTCCTATATTTATGGATGAAAAGACTCAATATTGCTAAAATGCCAATATTTCCTAAATCAATCTAAAGATTCAACACAACTCCTTTCAAAATCCTAGGTCCCATTTTTGCAGCAATCTATAAAATGATTCTACAATTTATATGGAAATGAAAGGGGCTACAGATAGTCAAAGCATTTCTTTAAAAAGGAACAAAATTAGAGGACTTCCACTTCCAGATTTCAAAAGTTACAGCAATTGAATCAGGCTCCCATGCTAAGGAAGATGTCTATTTGAGAGATTAATGATCATATTGCTTAGAAAAATATAAAAGGGAATGGAATAGCATAGAATTACTTCTAAAACTTCTGGTTATAATGGTCTATATCAGTTTGGTTCACAGTCCATTGGCCTAAGCAAGTAATATGCACAAGCCTGTTACTAATAGATGCAAACATATCATGCTCCCTTAGGCAGAGATAGTAAATACTTTAGAAATAATATTCAGAACTATCATCAGCAATAATCTATATGTCAGATAGAGTGATGGTATAATTTGGGGTTTAGTTGCAACAAGACTGTACAGGGTGACAATTCTCTTTGCTCTCCCCTCTCTGAAAGTGAATATGACATTAATTCTAGAATAAATATTAGGCTTGAAGTGTAAATGAATGACTGGCATTTGGCTTCAGGTGAAAAAGAATTGATGGGTTTTACATTACCTGGGAAGTTCATCTCTGCGTACTTAGTTGTTTTTAATACTCAGCTTTCTGCATAAACAAAGCAGTTTATATTTTCTTCCCTGGGAATATGAGTACATGTGCCTAAGCTACTCACAGGCTGCTACACTTGTTGGTGGTGGAATAAGAAATCCTCATTGTTAGACTGTTTCAGGTGAGGTCAATCTCTTGTAAGTCTACTGTACACATACTAGTGTGCATGCTTTTTCTGAGTAGTGAGATACTATTACTTTTTGCCCTATCCCTTGCCCTCTAGAATGATGGAAGTGGAATAAAAGCTGTTTTCTGATGTACTTTCCATTTGGGTATCAGCTGTCTTGATACAAATACACCGTTGTTTACAGAATAAGGATGTTCCTTCTGCTCCACTTTTGCAAACAGAAATTTAGTTCGTAATTAATGCAAGAGAAATCAAACTATTTGTTCTCAAGCACAGCTTATGATTTTTACTACTTTTTCTTGGGCTGTATAGAAAAATAAACTCTGCTTATAGAGACAAGAACTGGAATGGCCTCAGAAACATTAGGGAGGTGGGTGGGCTGATTTGGGATTCCCCACCTGGCCCTAGATATGCAGGCTTCTGAGAAGCCTCCACTCACAAGTAAGTGTGTCGACATCATGTTCACACTTTCTGAGGGCTCCAGAAGGGGGAGAAGGAAGTTAAAGCGAAGCCTCCTTTTGAAAGGGCACATCTCCTGTGCCTGTAGCAACAAGGAACCATTTCCAGGAACTTCAGATAACTAAGGCATATCCAAGATGTTCAACTATATTTATGATTAAGAAAATGCTATTTTAAATAGCAATGAGATCAGACTATTTACCTACCAAATTGAAAAAATGGAAATGTACTGAAATGTAATGTAAACCTAGCACAGTGAGTATGAGCAAATAGGTTTTCTCACTCATTGCTGAAGTTATGTGAATCAGCCTGGCTTCTTTAAAAAGCAGTTGCAAACACATGTCAAAGTGAAGAAAAAGTGCTTTTCCTTTTGCCCAGGAATTGACCCTCTGTGGGTAAATCTTATAGATACCCAATTTTTATCAACAATGGGCTAATTAAATAAAAATGGTGCATCTCTATTATAAGAAGACTAAACTGCTTAAAACAGTAAAATGTAACTGGTATGGAAAGATGTTCAACACATGTTGCTAAGCATTAAATGCAGATACAACATGATTCCCTTAGATGAGAGTTTTTCGATTTTGATAAATAAATAAATAAATAAATAAATAAAAATAGACATAAATTTTGACCAATCTGACATTTTGGATTATGTGAATTTTTGCTGGAAGAGGGTGTCCTGTGTATGTCAGGATGTTTAACAGAATCTGTGACCTCTTCCCATTAAATGACAGTAGTGACTGCCCCTGGTCCTGAGCGGTAAAGATCAGAAATGTTTCTAAGCACTGCCAAATATCACCTGGGGAGAAAGGAGTGGAGGATGCAAAAGAACCCTTGATAGCTACACACTGGATAACTGTGGACTAACCTCAGACTCATTAGCTGGGAAAGGGATGCATGTTTCATTGTAAATGCTTTGCACTGTTTGAATTTCCCATGTGTTCACTATTTTTAAAATGGTAAAACACATAATGATCCTTCTGTTAACTGGTTAGAGTACAGGCAGGATAGAAAAAGTAGTTTTTGACCCAATAATGCTATTTTGACCCAAAGAACTCGCACTTTGCCTCTCTTGGAGTTTGGTGGTGAAATGTGTACAAGAGTGCATAGGGCAAAATCTTGGGGCAATGGAAGGAGAAGCTGCAGCTATTTATCCTGGGTCACAGATATTCTTTGAAAATGGATTCTCTGTAGTAACAATCAAAAAAATTTAGGAAACTGGCTTGGTAAAAAAGTATCTATAGGCCTATTTTAGACACATTTCTCTCAGTGGGACAAAATATCCAGTCACAAAGTTAAAGAGGGAAAAGTTTATTTAGCTCAAAGTTTGTGGAGATTTCAGTACATAATCAGCTGGCTCCAAGGCAGGGTGACATGGCAGAGAGGCAACCATCCACGGCAGCAGCAGTAGACAGCAAAGGCAAGAACAAAAGGGCAGATGCAAGCCTCTCTTCTATTGCTTATATTGACAATGTGTACAGGCTGCTCACCCTAGGGAGGATGTAACACTCACACCCTTAATCCCAGCACAAGATAATGAACCAATCACAAATTCTAGGTTCATCTTCCTCCAGAAAGCCCACCTCCTCCATGACTGCATGAGGTTTTGGGGGAACATCCAGACACAAACAATAAAGGGCCTTTGGAGAAAAAAAGGATTTAAGTTTCAATCTAAGATTTGACTCTTATTTGTTATGTGGCCTTGCTTCACTTATCCCTCTAAGCATCCGTTTTCTCCTTGTAAAATGAACATAAAGGTACCAAGTTCAGAGAAGTTTTTTAAGGTCCACATAATTCATCCAAAATATGAACTTTGTCTCCAGGTTTTGGGCTCTTGTTTCAGACCTACTAAATAAGTACTGTAATCATTCTGATTGTTTTTCTTATTTTCTCTTCTGTGAGAAATGTTCACATTGACTAGCACTTTAACATTGTGAAAATATTTTCCTTCACACTAATCCCATGAGAAGAGATACCTCGTTCCCACTTGATAAATGAGAGCACTGATACTGAGCAGAAACATCCACCCAGCTAAACACCTCAGTGGAGGGCAGAGTGAGAACATTCACATGGTGTGCCCAAGCCTGGATTTCTGCTTCCCCTCCTCCTACAGCAGGGATCCAGAAAAAAATGACTTAGGAAAGTCAAAGCATGTTTTAAATATTATGGCGACATGACCTATCATGTTCTGGGCAGATTCCCTTAGAACAGAAACTTCTCAATGACAGGGACTTTGTTTTGTTGTTTGATGTGGCCACTACATCTAGGTTAATACTTGGAAGGGTGCTTGACATAAATGTTTACAGTGAAGATTTCTGTTAGATTTAATATGTACATTCATCAGGCTAATGAAATGCATAGTTATTTAATACCTACTATGTGCTCTATTCCAGTGATATGTACTGGGAGTTTTACATAGAGCTGACTCTCTGGGACTTGGTGCTCACTGTCAGGGAATGCAGCCTACTTGAGGTATGGACAAATGACCAGAAAAACTCGAAGGAGCAGATCAAGTAAAGCACAGGGTGGCCAATTGTGTGTTCCACAAAGGAAGATCACAGAAACAGCAATAACTATTGATAATTAAGCAATTTGTAGTGCCTAGCATAATTCTCAGTTCTTTATTTTTACTTAATCAGTACTCTACCTGGTTGATTAGTATATGCCACACATGGCTCTAAGTGATTTAAAAATGTTTGTTAACATTCATTTGCACAAAGCCGCAATAGGCAAGGTTTTATTGTTTTCCATTTTATAGAGGAACAGATTTAATGTTAGTAGAGATTAAGACATCTCTCAAGTTTACTCAAGGTGAAGCACAGACAGAATATACAGGCTTTGACATTCCTCCCCAATGTTTATGTTATACATTTTCTGATTTTCAGAGTCATATATTCAGTATCCCCTCTGTCATGTCCATTTAGATGTTCAACAGGCATGGAAGCTAAGGGTTCCTTTCACCCAACAAAAATGCACCTACTTATGCCAACACACACACACACACACACACACACACAATCTGCATGAAATTTCTACTGACTATCAGTTAGGAATATGTTTTCTGAGAGATAAACATAGGAGGTCTACAGCATGATGGTCAAAATCTTTTATTTGAGATCAGGCAAACCTGATTACATCTTGTAGATGGCAGATCATGGGATTCTCATCTTCCAAAACTGCATGAGTCAATAATAATAATGATTATATATATATATATATATATATATATATATATATATATATATACACACACACAATCACACACATAGATACATATATAGACATGTAGATATCTATATAGAGATATAGCTGCATGTAAATCTCCTATTTAAATATAAATCTCCTATTTTTTTGTCTCCTGAGAAACTTGACATATATTATTTTGAACATATCTTAATTGGATTTCAGCAGGATTTGATGATGCAGCTACCTCCTACACAAGTCAGAGAGATAAATACCAGATGAAAACTTTGTTACCTGGACTGCCTGGCCATGGTGGGGTGGAGAGCAAAGCTAAAAGACTTGATTCTGTTGATACTCACAGGTTTTGATCCTTATTGCCTTTTAATGTGCTAATTAATTAAAAAGAATATGTAGTTCTCTACATAAAAATATATTCTACAGGTCTGTTGGTTTGACTGAAAGTGAAAAAGAAGTATCTTTTCAAGATACAACTCTATGGTAGTACCTCAGGAATATCCATTCAGTATAAAAGAATAAGTCCAAGAGTCAGGGGAAGGCAGAACTGAGTTTGAATTGCAGGAGGTCAAGGAGCCAAGTTCAAGCCAGCAAGTAGATGAGTTCGAGGCTGAATGAATTGGGTTCAGCCTCACAGCCATAAACCAGCCTGAACTTCATTGGAACTAAAGGAGGAGTCTTGGAAGGATTATCCACTGCTCTGGATCTAAATCTATTGCTGGCTTGCTGGGATTAACCAGTGTGATATGGACTCTATCTGCCCAATTTGTCTACCAGTGACAGCATAGACACACCTTGAAATGGGCAGTTTTTCTTAATCTCTTCTTTTTTCTTTTGTTTTTGTTTGGTTTTCTTTTTCTTACTTGTTTGGTCTTGTTTTATATGAGTGCTAATATTGTTTCTAGATTTTGTTATTGTTTTTCTATTCTGTTCTTGTTTACATTTTTCCTTCTCTCTTTCCCTCCTGTCTTCTTCACTGTTTTTCCAAAGTTTATGTAATCTTCCCTTGTCCTCCAGCCTTGCTTCTGTTCTCTTGCACTTCTCCTATTTGTCTAAAAACCCCTTTAAACTTTCTCCTCTGAGGGTAAAATCACCACAAATTTTATATATATATATATATATTATATATTATATATATATATATATATATATATATATATATATATATATATACTACATACAATTTTCTGGTTTGTTTTAGATTTTATTCTAAAACCAGAAATATAGTTCATATGTTTGAAGGTGGCAAATTAATAGCATCAACTTTTGTCATTCTCTGGGCTGTGTTTTATGCTATTGTTATTGCTGATTATACTGCATTAGCCAAACTCACATAATTGTTCTAATCAGTTGTTCTTCCTGGCATGTCGAGACTGAGACTGCCTAAGCATCATAAACAATGCAATAAACCAGTACCAAAGAATCAGGGGCTAGGCCAAATAGGCAGCAACTTCTCATCCCCAGTAAATTGAAGGGGTAGGATTTTGCAACAAACTCAAAGCCCAAAAGCCAGCTACACCTGGAAGACATCTTCGAGATATAGTCATTTACTAATGGTTCTAAATACTAACAATAAAGCTACTTACCATAAGCAATTTACAAGCACCAATACAGGAATTAAACTTTAAAAAAAAACTGAAATGAGAATACATTTAAGGAAGATGTGATCTCAGACTTCCAGCTCAGTAAGGCAAACCCAGGAGGAAATGAGGTGGAATAATTAAAAAACCACCTTCCTGGACTCTCTGCAGTAGTAACAGCAGAAGCATCAAAGCAGAAGACACAGGCTCTAGAAAAAATCAAATAAGAAATAATTTCTCAGACAACTACAAAGATGGTGACCATATTGAAAGACTTAGTAACTCTAGAGCAAAAAGGTTAGTGACTCTACAGCAGATAAAGACAGGAGCTTAAGAAAATAATGGAAATCATAAATGCTCAACATATGAAAGAAATGGAATTGATGAAACAGATTCAAAGAGATATCTAGGAGATTAAAAAGTTCAAAGTATACATAGGAGAATAAGTCAATGTGAGGACAGAATATCAGATATAGAGGACTGAATTTCAGTTAGCAATGATGAAAAGAAAGATTTCTTAAAAATAAGGGGTCATGAAAAATGACTCCAACAGTTGCTAGATGATGCAAAGTAGGATGACATGAGATTTATTGGAGTCAGTGAAAAAGCAGAAGCTAGCAAAAATGATATAAACAACTTGCTGATGGAAGTAATGGCAGAAAAACATCCCAAGCATGGAAAAAGAATTTGACACACAGATAAGTGAGGCATATAGAACCCCAATTAGACATGATCAAAAATAAGCTACAGAAAAGTATATAATAATCAAGACTCAGAAACTCACCACAAGAACAGAATATTAGAAACTGCTAGAGAAAAGAAACATCACCCATAATGGGAAGCCTATGAGAATCACTGCAGATTTCTCAGCACAAACCCTCAAGTCAAGGACAGTTTGAAGTGAGGTATTTCAAGCCCTAAAAGACAGCAAACTCCAGCACATGTTGATGTATCCTGCAAAATTATCTTTCCAAATTAATGGAAAATAAGAATATTCCATGGTAAAGAACACCTGAGGAAATTTTTTACAAAAAACCAGGACTCCAAAGTATTCTGAAGGACATTCTAGAAAAAGACAATAAATACTACAGCTCCATGAACCCCAACAGAAGGAATATGCCAGGCAAGGCAAACAATTAGAGTAAAGGGGAAAAAAGGGAGACAGGAGCCAACAACAGGAAGATTCATGACAAGGATAAGTCAATACATATAAATTATAACCATCCATGTTAATGGTCTCAGTTCATCAATCAAAAGTCACAGATTGGAAGAATGGATCAAGAAGCAAGATCCAACAATATGTTGTACAGAAAAAAAACACATTTAATTCAAAAGAAATTCATTAATAGAAAGTAAAAGGATGGAAAATAATAGCCTATGAGACAATGCCAGAAAAAAGCAGGGGGTAGCTTTCTATTTGCAGACAAAGTTGATTTCAAGTCAAGACTGATAATAGAGACAAAGAAGATCACTACATCTTTGTAAAGGGAACAATACAAAAGGAATAGATGACAATCATAAGTATATATGCAACAAATACCAGCACACCAACTGAGGGAAACAAATATTAATGAATATGAAAAATCAAATAAGCACTGTTACAATTGTAACAGAGGTGCGCGCAATATCCCACTGTCACAAATAGATCAACTAGACAAAAAAATCAACCACACTTTTGAATGAATGGGCTTACTAGATGTCTACAGAATATTTTACCCCACAATATCAAAATACACATTCTTTTCAGCTGCACATGGGACATTCTCCAAAATAGACCACATACTAGCTCATATAACATGCTTACATAAATGCAAAGGAATTGTAATTATCAGACAATAGTGTAATGAAATTGGAAATCAGCAACAAAACAAACCACAAGAATTTCATAAACACATAGAAATTAAATAACACCTTCCTGAATAACAGTGGGTCACAGGTGAAATTAAAGAATAAATTAGAACAGTTTCTACAGTTAAACAATAATACCGATATAACATACCAGAACTTATGGGACACAACGAAAGTAGTCCTGTGAGGGAAATTTATAGCAATGGATACTTATATCAGGAAATATAATGAACTCAAATAAACTACTTACTGTTAAACTTCAAACTTTTAGGAAAAAAAGAGCAGGCTTAGCCCAAAACTCATACTAGAGACAAAATTATAAAGATTAGAGCAGAAATTAATGCAATGGAGACCAAGAAAACAATAAAAAGAATCAATGAATTGAAGAGTGGGTTCTTTGAAAGATTAAATAAAATTGGTATATCCTTAGCCAACCTTATCAAAAAAGGAAAGAAAAGACTCAAATTCATGCAATTAGGAATGAAAAGGGTAAAATCACAACAGATCCTACAGAAATCTAGAAGATCATTGATACATACTTAGAGAACTTGCATGCTAATAAGGTAAGAATCATGGAGGAAAGGGATGGATTTCTAGATATACATGAATTACCAAAGCTGAATCAAGAAGATACAAAACTCCCAATTAAGCCAATATCAACCAATGAAATTAAAGAGGTAATTAAAAACCACCAACAAAGAAAAGCCCAAGCCCTGACAGATTCACTGCTGAATTCTACAAGAAATTTAGAGAAGACCTAATATTGATACTTCTCAAACTCCTTAATTAAACTGAAAGGGATGTAATACTTCCAAATCCATACCTAGAAGCAAGTGTTACCCTGATACAAAAGCCAGAGAAGTATACAACTAAGAAAGAGAACTATAGGCCAATCTTCCTCATAAATTTAAATGTAAAAGTCCTCAACAAAATACTTGCAAACAAATTGCAACAAGTCATCAAGAAGATTACATGCTAAGACCAAATGGGATTCATCTCAGGGATGCAGGGATGGTTGGACATATGCAGTCAATAAATGTAATACACTATATTAACAGAGCCTGGGTGGGGAAACATACGAACATCTCAATAGATGCAGAGAAAGCATTTGACAAAGTCCAGCATTGATTCATGATAAAAAAAAAAAAACCCAGAAAATTAGAATAGATGGTCTTCATTTCAATCTGATAAAAGTCATCGATGACAAATCAAAAGCCAGTACCATAACCAATGAACAAAAGCTGAAAGCTTTCACTCCAAAATCAGAAACAAGACAAGACCGTGGTAATGGTTGATACATTGTGTCAATTTGAAAAGTCTAGAAATTTAACTAAGTAACTCTGCAGTTCTACAACCTGGGGTATAAAGGACATGCCCTGACTTCTAGGGTGTTGTTCATTGTGTCAACTTGAGAAGTTGTAACTAAATGATTCAACAGGAGACCAGGACCCACATTTTGTAAACATCCTCAGCCTCTGCAAGAGGAGGGTATGGGATGGTGTAGCGCTATACCTACCTAAGGGAAGATAGCCTGCATGCAATATAAGGGAGGAAAAGAGGCTTGCTGCCCTCTTTTTCTGTTCTTATTGCTTTGCTGTCTTCTGCTGCCTTAAACTATTGCCCCTGTGCCAGGCCACCCTGCCTTGGAGACAAGGAGTTCACTTCAAGTTCATGCTTCTCTTATTATGGAAGGAAGTGGGAAAGAGAAGAAAGTTTTCATGAATAATGCTGCCTATTAAAATGCTGCTCTCTCTGATGGTGATTAAGATAGATGCAGCATCATACTGACTTTCAGAGAGAGTGGGAGTATAGCTGACAATTTTCCCATCAGAGTTTTTCATGAAAAAGGAGCAACTCCCAGGTCCTCTCACTTCCCTCCTTCTGCTCCAGCCTGCCTTTCCTGCAGAGCTTCTGGCTGTTACAAGGTACTGGGGGAGGAATTCATCAGGGGTTGACAAGTGGCAAATGACAATAGCTTTCAACTATATTAAATGATTTGAACACAGCAGGGATGGTGCCTTATTCTCCTCTCTCTGTTTCAGCCTCTGTGCCTAACAATAGTGCCTGGATATTGGTAGGCACAAGATACTTTGAGCCATTCTATGGTGGGCATTTGTCATTTATATTTGTCCCACATCCATTTCCTTTATTATCAAAAAAAATTTTTGGAGAAATTTTCCCTTACCTAAATCTATGTAGTTCTTGGGATTAAGTGAGCTAATGTTGTAAAATTCTTGAAATATTTCTTTGCTCAATGAATATTAGTTGATAGCTAACATGGCATTATATTATTATAATTCATGAAACGATACGGCATAAATAAATTTTCAGAGTAAATGAAGGAAATCTTTTAAATTGAAACTTCATAACCAATGTTTTAAAGAACTAAATAAATATGAAAATTAAGAATAAAATCAAGATTTCAGAGGAAGTAGAACTAAATGACAAAGATATAAAGACATATACATATGCTTAATTTGAGCATGGATCTAAGAGATCCACTTTTTTCACTAAAAAGAGCTCTCAAAAATAAACCAAGAATTACAAAGAAAAGTGCTAAAGAAAAAATACAAGAAAATTTCTCAGTTGTGAAAAACATTATTCAGTTTAAATCATATTCTTCCTACTCTAGTGCTGAGGGAAAAAAAGAAAGAAAGGAAAAGAAAAAAATGTCAAACAAAGACATATCATCATTATGTTTTAAAACACAAAGCGTAAAGAGAAAAATTTTAAATGTAATAAAAGAAAAAAAAAGAAGGTAATGTATAAAGTATTGAAAATCAGTGTTATATTTGCATTTCTCAACAATGATTTCAAAATTCTGAGTAATAATGGTTTTCAGATTAGTATTTTATCCCTATCCAAACTATAGATGAAGTAGGAGGCAAGCCAAACAGCTTTTTCAAATCCACAAATTCTTAAAAACCTGCAGAACAATGTGTGTCACTAAAATGAAAGAATAAGCTAGAAGACAGGAAAATAAGGTTCCTCAGGAAGGACTGCAAACGGAGTAGAGGGAAAGGTAATTTCAAAAATGGCTTTCAAGATAAATCCCTAATGGCTGTTGGAAAGGAGACTTAACTAGGGAAACAGGTAGAAGACAAACAAAAAGACTAAGGTTTCTTAGAAAAGATTTCACAGGTTGACTCTGGGGAATTTGTACCAAATTCTGAGCGTAGGCATTATGTGCATTATTTTTTCTTGGAGAAGATTATCACCAGATTTGCAAAGCTGAATTTAACTGTAATTATTGAGAACTATTGGGATGAAGGGTTCAGTGGAATGCAGAATAAAGATTTGTATCTGTTTATAGCCATCTGCTGCCAGTGACTGTGAGGAAGGGAGGTGGCCTTGTGCCAGGTCAGGTGTGTGGCAGGGCAGCTGCCCTGGGAATGAAAGTGTATCTGGTAGGGCAGGAACTACACCTCAAGCATTCAAAATACACCTGTTATGAATTGAGTTGTGCCTGAGGCAGCTCGTATCCTAGACAGCTTTGTTCTGCAGCTCACTGCCTGCTATTTGAAAACTGAATCCCCATGGATTCAGCTTACTGGTCCTGAGATCTTTTTTCTGTACTGAAAAGTGGATCTGAAGCATAAGGATGGTTCAGTCCTAGCAGTCAAATAGGAATCTGCATGAATGATTGCTGTCTCTCTAACACGCTCTCTGGATGGGAAGGCAATGCAGTGAGATAGCCCAGAATTTGATCATTTTGTGCTAGTATATTCTGGCTCTTTTATATGCTAACTTTCTTGCCTTAAAAATTATTAGTAGCCTGTTTGACTAGAAATCCTTTTGTCTTTAATAAGAAAAAAAAAAAAAAACCTGGCCAGAGTTTTATCTGGTGCAGCACTTGCCTGGCAAGCATGAAGTCCTGAGTTCAATTCTTAGTACCTCATCAAAAAAATATATATTTATAATTATATATATTATATATAATTATATATATTATAAATATATATTTAAATATATATAATATATAGAAATATATAGAAATACATATTAAAAATATAATATACATTAAAATATATTATGAATAAAATATATAATAAATATATATATTAAAAATATAAATATATATTATATTTATATATATTTAAAACTATATATATTTTTATATATAAAAATTTTATATATATAAATATATAATATATGATATATGATATATGATATATGATATATGATATATGATATATAACATAACATATAACATATAATACATAATACATAATACATAATACATAATACATAATACATAATACATAATACATAATATATTATATATATAATGTGTGTGTATCCTGTCATATATGATTTATTTCATCATAAATAGATTTACATTAAAAGGAAAATCCCATAGGAACAAAAACAGAACATAATTCCAGAAAAGACAGAAAAGGTGAAAAGGGAATTTCCATGTCAAATGTCATGCTTCCAAAGAGATTATCAAATCTTTAATACATAAAAGAAAGTATAGACATTATTTTTAGAGCAGTTTTAAGTTCACAGGAAAATTGAATAAAAGACACAGAAACTTTCCATTTATCTCTTCCATTCTCAAATGCATAGCCAACATCCCCTCCCCTCAGAAGGATATGTTTCTTACAGATGATGAACCTGAATGGACACACCATGATCACCCAAAGTCTACACTTTATATTAGGGTACTTTTGATGCAAGTTTTAAAAAATGTGCAGTGACATTTATCCACCACTGTAATGTCACACAGAATAGTTTTGCAGCCCAAACAGTCTCTGGTAATCCATCTATTAATTTCCCTTTCTCTTTAACATTCGGCAGTCACTGATGTTTTAACTCTCTCCCTAGTTTTGCCCTTTCTAGAATGTATAGTTGGAATTATATATAGTGTAGCCTTTTCGTATTGGCTTCTTTCACTTAGGCATATGCTTTTAAGGATCATGTGTTTTCAGGGCTCATTTTCTTTTAGTAATGAGTGAGATTCTTTTGTCTGTGGTAAAAGTAGAAATCATTTCCATATGTATACATATATCAAAACATTAATTTGTACACCTTGAATATGTACAATTAAAAAGAAACAATATTTCATTGTCTGGATGTTCCACATGCATCCATTCACCTGCTGAAGGATTAAGCTTTTACTGAATTAAATAAAATCTCTATGTCATAGTCAAGTGAATATAGCATAGAAATGAGCAGATGGCTACATTCCAGATTACTTGGAAGTCAATAGGTGCTTTAATTAACCCATTCTTATACCAACATACTACGAAGGGAAGTTCTTGAATCTTTAAAGTCAAAACATTAATGACATTATGAGATTAAAAACAAAAACAAATTTTCTGGGGGTGTTAGGATTGGCTTAGAGAATCACAAGGTACAATGTCTACCAAATATAATCACTGAAGAGCTCATTTACTCTCCCTCCAATTCATCTACTTGTCTAGGATGGGTGTGCTCAGAACATCAAATTCTAGGAAATGCATCCCATTCTTCTTCCTCACTTCCAGTTACTTTTAATGACAATGTCAGAATATTTGCTGCTTAGTTTGGAGGTGTTTCTGAAGACCTCAAATGGTAAGTGAATGATAAGACCTGAAAAAATCAGAGTATATTGTCTTGGTTTGCTGAAGCCCACATTTAACAGAACTTCAGAATTTACATACTTAAATTATATTTTTGTTTTAATTTTCTTTTTCTGTACTGAGACTAGACCTCCAGGAGAATCTCTCTCTCTCTCTCCTTTTAATGTCTTTCTCTCTGTGTCTTTCTCTTTTTCTTTCCCTAAGATACTGAGTGAAATAGAAGCAAATATGAATTTCATAAAACCAGTGATCCAAATCCCACCTGAAACTGAACCCTCCAAATCCCACCTGAACTAAACCTAAATTTCATCCAACTGGAGTCTCTAATTTAAATTGAGCCCCAGATATGGGATTGTTTTACCCAGTTCATTACACTGATACAAAGTATGCCTGCTGGTTCTCTCTCTCTATTGGTTCAGTTGTTACTAATGCTGATGGGGTCTGATTCTATCTTGCTGGTTCTATACATCTTGGTGTCTGGCTCTCTATCCTTCTGAGACCCTTTCTTTGTCTCTGCTTTTGTCTTGCTGTCTCTTTATACTTCCTTCTCTCCCATTGCCTCTTGCTTTAATAACTACCATATAAAGTCAGTTTTATAAAAACTCATTCTTAAGCAAAACCACCTGAGTTTGAAACTCTCCTCGGTCTGCTTACCTGAAAATGTGCTTAGAAGGGTACCTGGCAGGTAACAAATATATTGTAATTATTCACTATTAATATTGCCCATGGTTTTGTAGTCAGCTTTCTCAATTAGTCCTGGGACTAACAAATAGTCTATGGGTGGAATGAAGAAATAAAGATCCAGGCTTTCTCTTTGCATCTTTTGTGATATTTCAGAGGATTTCAGGGTATATACATGACATGATTTGATTTTCATGACCCTTTGGTTGCTACTGAACCTGCCCCCACACCCACCCTCCACCCCAACCATGATATACATGTATGCAAAAATTTTAAGGAGAAGAAGAAAAAAAAAGAATAAGACATTAGAAGGGAGAATATAAAAGAGAAAAAGTGTAAGAATTAAAGAAATGATAATAAAAGCATTGATAAGATTGACAATAAAAGGAGAGGAAGGAGGGAGACATTTTGAGTACTGTTAAACTATACCTATATGTAATGCTGAACAGTAAGTGAGATCAACATGCATCCCAGGAAAAAGATATTCTGGTCCATATTTATTGTTCTTTAAAATAAAGTACACCAAATGCGATCCTATTATCTGTTCAGTTCAGTCTCAGGAGAAGTCATCGTGCTATTCAGACCTCAGTTTCTACCTGAGGAACTGCCTTTATAAGCAAAAGTATAGCTCCATGCAGCAATGATTTAGCTCCTTAGCAACTGAAAAATGTTATGCAGAAAAAAAGTAAAACAAAACACATAGTGTTTTAGAGTTAAAGGGAAGAGACAGTGAAGCATTTAATTTGGAAGCAACAAACAAAATCAACCCCCAACAAATCCGTGCCATGCCATCTGCAATCAATATGCATCATTACAGTTATGCAGATGGCTGGGTTCTGGGAGAGTTCCAAGCCAGTGGTTTTCAACCTTAGCTGCACACTGTAGTCATCTGAGAGCTTTAAAAAATCTGAATGCCTAGGTTGCTCCTCAGATCAAATAACAGTGGGACCAAGCCATGGTTATTTCAAAGCTACCCAGGTAACTCCAGTGTGTAGGTAAGGTTGCCAAACTTTGATCTTGAGTAACCTTGTAAATCAAGGTAGTGTTTTTTGAGCTCTGTAAAGTGACTGTAAGTGACTCTGTAAAGTAAGGAGGCTCAAGAAATGACTGCACCTGTTAGGTAATTAAGGTAACAACCCAGTGACTGTCAGAGGACTATGAAAACTCCATCTGTTTTGAATGAAGTAGGTAATCAAATAATATTCTTCAAAAGTGACTATCTAATCCCCTGACATGTGATTTGCCCCAAGCATTGGATGGCCTTGGTTTGCTAGTGTCTGTGTATAGCCATTCACTGCCAGTGACTGTGCAGGAGAGGAGTGATGAGGTGCCAGGTCAGGTGTGTGCCAAGGCAGAAAAAGTAAATCTGCTAAGACACGAACTGTACCTCAAGCATTCAAACTACACCTACTGCGAGTTGAGCTTTACCCCTCATTCTAAATCCAAACTTTAGGCTTCATGATACGGTCTTACTTGGAATTAGGGTTATTGCAGGTGTAATTGGTTCAGATGGAGTAGGGTCCAACCCTAAGCCCATTGCCTGGTTCCTTATAAAAAGGGAGCATTTGGGTACATAAACATGAACACATAGAGAACACAAAAATGAAAATAAAGATTAGCATGATTCTAAAGAAGATGAAGCACATCAAAGATTTGTAGCAAGCCACCAGATGCTGGCAGAGAAAGAGAAACGGATTCCTGCCTCAGAGCTCTCAAAAGGAAGCAACCCTACAAATGATATCTAGTTGTAGACTTCAAACCTCCAGAACTTTGGCAATAAGTTTATAATTTTAGGTTACCCAGTAAGTAGTACATTGGTGTAGCTCTAGGAATCCAAAACAACACCCCAGCTAAGAGAACAAGTAGAAGAGTCTTGGGGCTTGGGATGACGAACCTGAGCCAATCAGCTGTCCCAGTTCCAAATGTGACACCAAATCCATCACATGAATGATCTATTCCTGTTCACCATATCCATTTGCAGAAAGAGTGAAATACACCAAGAATGGCTGATTCTGAGTATGTACAACTGTATAGGGCCATACTTCTGCTTTGTTTCTCTGTTATCTTTTTTAAAATTCTTAATTATTTTTAAACCAAGCCCCAGCTTTTGCTCTTTGTCCTGGGTTCCACAAATTTTTAACTGACCTTGCCTCCTATTTCCTCATAGGAATTTCTAATATCTGACCTTCTATGTCAACCTCTTCTTGCTTCTAATGTTTGTATGGACTTTTCCCTTTTAATAATATTGTTTTTGTCATATACAGTAACTTGAAGTAGGAGGGGATGGCAAAGAGTGTGTGTTGACTATCTAATTAAATATTCCAATTTGAATAGGACTTTCTTGCTTATTAGGCTGCTGGTCCTGTTAGGAACAGTGAACAAAGAATGGATCAGTAGTTTATGAAAGGATGCATATTTGTTAGGATTCTTTAAAGGAACAGACTCAATAGAAATTATATGTACTATTGTGCACAGGAATTTGTTAGGTAGGCTTACAGATTGGGGTAAAAGAGTTCATACTGTCTGTAGGCAAGAAAGTGGGAAGATCCAGTTGTTGAGCAACTCAAGAGAACACAGGTTAAAGAACAAGAAGGATCAAAGGTGCAGTACCAACCCAAGGTGAAAGGCCTGGAAGCTGCATAGATGGCCAGGGGCAACAGTGGAAAGTAGAGCTCCTTCACCTAGGGACCCTTCCTTGTTTTCTAAAACCCATCCTGTCCAGACTGTAAATCTATTGTTTGGTTCTATTCACGTCTGAAGTGGGTCTTCCCTTACATATGAGTCACTACAGATATATTCAGAGTTGTGATACACTAATTTGGTAAGAATTTATTGGTCCATTTGAATTGTCATACAATAACTGTTTGTTACAGACTCTGTGAGTCCTGCTATGGGAAGTCTAGCACAGGTGACCAGATCTGACTGTGAGTCATAAGGGAGAACTACACCCTAAGACACCTCAATGTATGTGGCTATGTCTGGATCATAATAGCATAGTGTCCTGTTAGTGTTATCATTTTATTACAGCTTCCTTGGCAACCCTGGTAGAGCTTTCTGTTATCCTCAGGATAGTGTAACAAGTTAGGTCACTGTTATTCCTCTTTACTTCCTCCCTGAATTATAAAGTAGAAACCCACATCCATTCCAAAGCATCCACAGGTGTCCCACTGCGAGCAGAGTAACCTGCCCCAACCCAGTGATGTTGCATTAACCATGAGACTTGCTGTAGCCAATGGAATTTGGCTAGGACTGTCAGTGCGCCAGTTCCAGCTAAGGTGAAGAAACACTGGGTACTTCTGCTTACCTCTTGCATATCTGCCATCTGCCATGAGAAAAATACCGCTAGGTAGGAGCTGGTCCAAGGAGAACAAGAAAACAGGTGGAACAGACCCAGGGCCTGGCCTGAATTCAAACTTTATAGATCCTAGCCAAGTCCAGAAGAGTCATGACCTCTTCACAAACCCAACAGAAACACTTAAATGCTTGTAATACAGCCAGTGATTTGGGGGAGTGTTTATTATTCAGAATGATTATAGCAAAAGCTGACGAGTGTAGAACAATACCATTTCCTTAACTGGCTTGCATGACCTTTCCTGATTTGGCCATTTTTCTATCTGTTCAGCATTATTTTTCTCACACTGACTCTTTTTTTCTCCTTTCCACACTCAGTTCTTCAAATGTGTCATGTTCTTTCTTGTCTTTGAGCCAATTACACATTCTTTCCTCCAGTCCCCACCCCCTGACCTCTTTGCTTGGCCATATCTCCTCCTCACTCTTTAGACCTCAGCCTAAGGCCCATTGCCACCAATAAATTTTCCTTACAATTCAACAGGAAACACTAACAGTCCCTGGTGTCTTCCCCTTGCACTGTGTGTATCCATATCCCAGCACTAACAATGGCATTTTGTCATCATTAGTAGGTCTCGGGAATGTATGGAGATGTTTATTTGCATTTCACTTTCAGTGCCACAGCAGAATCAGAACAAATGAGAGATAATGATGCTTTGCCTTCACTCTGACTCCCACTCAACTCTCCAGTAATCTACAGTACTCTTGCCTTCCATTTGTGCCTGTTGTTAAATATTTTTATTTTGGGTACCAGGGATTGAATTTAGGACCTCGCACTTAACAGGAAAGTGCTTAAACCACTGAGCTAAATCCCCAGCCAATTTGTGCCATTTTAAAGGAAAGGAAGAACAAAAAAATCTTTTTTTGTATTTTGTAAAATCCTAGCAAGTTCTGGTATAGTCCCAGAAAGGGAATGGTGAAGCAGAATGTGGCTTTAAGGTCTACTGGTGAGAAAATTCCCCAGTATAAGGATCGACAAAGGCTGGTGGGCCCTAAGATCAACATAGGCCTGTGTTTACTACAAAACTTGAAAGTCTGGTGGATTTCTGAGGGCCTGGACTCCAATCTCTGGGCTCCTTATCATCAGGAATGCCTGTTTCTTGTGTGTCATGGAAACCAAAGAAAACTTTATGAACCATTCTGGCTTGGATAATAGAGTGGGTGTGTAACACAAAAAGGGAGGAAACTGTATTTTTTTTCTGCTGTGTAACAACTTACCAAAAGTCTAATGACGTAAGAAAACACAAAGCTCCTGTCCCAGAATTTTTATAGGTCAGGACTCTGAGCACAGAAAAAATCATTTCTCTGTTTAAGTCCTTGCAAGGCTGAAACCAGGGTCCTTTGCTAAGTTCCACAGTAAGAACATTAACCCTGCCTTTCAGATCTATTGGGGACCAAGAAACAGACAACTCAACCTGCAGAAAATAAGTATCTTTGATATTTCTTGCCTTCTTACATTTAGGTATTAAATTCACATGTAATACACTCTGTTTTTCCTGTTGGAACATAAAATGGGATGGTTCCAACTTGCTTTTTATTGTATCTCTAGAGTTTATGCGGTACCTGCAACATAATAAAGAGGAGTTTAATATATACTGGTCAAATGAGTGACTGAATTCTGGGTGCCCAATAAATACTATTGAATGAAATTAAGCCAGTTCTCAAGAATATCATGTAATCTGTACAGGTTGTGTACCTACAATGTTTACTTATCACTATGGTTGTTTTAGTGAGGAAAGAGGTTTGGGAGTTTAACATGCCCAAGGGCACATCAATGGTAACAGCAGAAGGAGAATTCTTTCATTATATTCAGAAGGCAAAAAGTATTCCTTTCTGTTTGAAACAAGGCATTGAAATTTAACAGTGTGACACAGTCTAAATCCTATGACTCGCATTTTTCATCTTCTAGGATCTAAGAGGGAGAGAAGGTAAAACAAATTAGAAGTCTGCATAAGATGAGATTTTGTCTTGAGGCCCCAGATGCTAACATTTCATAGAATCTCAAACTCTGCAATAGTTGAATTTTCCAAATGGATGGCTCCCATCTAAAAGCACAAAATATGTCAATCCCAGGAGCCCACAGCATACCAGTGGCCTCTGTCAGACAGATTAGACTCAATTGCTCGTTCAGATTTCTGTTGCCTAAATAGGATGTTGTTCAGTGAATGGAAATCTAGGATGTGGGGTATATTTCCGTTAAGTCATGTAGTCACTCCATTAATAAGTCTTGCTCCAGGGCTTTTGCACATGGCGTGTTGGAATTCTCTTGCACTTACCTATGACTCTAACCTTCTCATTCAATTCTTGACTTAAATATCAGTCTTCAAAATATCTTTCCTTATACCCTCTCTGTAGATATTCCTCCTTCATTCTAGTAGTTATATATCACTGTATACAATTTACAGCACTGTATTAGTCAGCTCCCTATGACTATAGAAAAATGTCAGAGGCAATAACTTATTAAAAAATTTTATTTTGGCTCATGGATTTGGAGGTTCCAATCCATGATGCAGTGACTCCAGATTCTGACTTCTGACAAGAGTGGGAACAAATAACAGAGAAAGCTGTTCATCTCATGAGACAAAAAGCAAAGAAAAATAGGAAGTGGCTAAGGTCCCACAGTCCCCTTTTAGGGAATACCCCAAGGACCTTCCACTAAACCTCATCTCCTAAAAGTCCATAAACATTCCCAAATAGTGTGACCCTGGGACCAAGCTTTTTAACACAAGAACTTTTAAGCAATATTCAGCAACCAAACTATACTGAGAATTGTTTCATAATTTGCAGTTATATAGCACTTTGTTTATTTGAATGTCTATTACAGATAGATTTTATATTTCACAAGAGCAGCTACCAGTATGATTCATTTACCAGTATTAGCTTTAACACAGTGCCTGGACTAAAATAGACACCAATTGTTTATTAAATGAATTAATGGAGTTCATTAGGTCATTCATCAAGACTTAGCTGATCACCACTTACATACACTAGATGTTAAATACAAAATTAGCTGAGCTTGGTGGCACACACCTGTAATCCAAACACTCAGAAGGCTGAAGCACTCATGTTCTCATCCCTATATCTTGGTCAAGTTACCACATTGTTCCTGGCACTCTTGCTTCCAAGGTGATGTGACTTTCTTGCCTTGCACTGAGCACAGAGACATCCCAGGTTTTAACTCCTGCTAACAGGTCAGCCAAATGTGTCCATAGTCCTCTAGCACATAATAGAGAAAGATGTCTGCTTATTTCCAAATTGCCTAGGGACCAGGTTTAAGTTCAAGTTCTGACTGACTCAGTGGTGTGGTTAGCACCTGAGACCTGCATTTCTAGTTAATCTCCAGATGATGCTGAGTCTGCTGCACCACAGACCACATTCTGAGCAGTGAGGATCTACTGGGTATTTGTGGTGGGTGCAGGAAATGTTCGAACTGTGTCGGTTGTTATGATGTTCACACCTAGCATGAAGACTGCCATTTCTCAGTGCTTCTAAGTATGGCAGACGCTGTCAGTGTCCTGATCACCTGACTCAGAACTCACCTCTATGTCCCAAAAGCTTCCAGGTGGAACATTTGCTACTTTTATCAGCCGGTAGGAACATAACTGGTCCTCATAAAAAGCAGGGCAGAGATGCTAGGGAGTAAATGCCTCCTATAGCAACCTTCAACCAGTGATGGATGACTGGGAAATAAATTATCCCTTCTGTCTTGTTCCTCAGATAAAACCCTCCAAGGCACATGTTCTCTATGGTACCCAGAGGACGGAAGCTCAGTTTCCCAAGTTAGAAATGTGCTGGACAGCACCCATTAACTTGTTTTCTTCTCTTTTCTGTCCTATTCACCTCTACTCCACCCCAATCCTGCCCTCAACACACACACACACACACACACACACACACACACACGAATTTTCTGGAACTACATTCCATTTGAAACTTTATCTCTGGGTCTGTTTCATTATCTTTTGAAATCAAATCATCTTGTTATGGTTTGAATCAGAAAAATCCCCCAAAGAATATGTGTTAAAGGTTTGGTCTTCAGTCTGTTGGGAGGTGATATAATTCAGTCTGAGTCTGCAGGTATGCGAACCAAGGGAACCAATGATAATTCTCCCAGTCAGAGACCTAAAGCCTAAGAATTAAACAGGCTATTGTGAGAGCTGGAATCCAAACACCCAAGAAATTGAGGTTCTGATGTCCAAAAGCAGGAGAAGATGGATACAGCAACTTCAGAGCAGAGGGAAAATTCATCTTCCTTCACTTTTCTATTTAGGCTCTCAGTGGGCTGGATGACGTCTACTGCATGGTGAGGATGATCATTCTTACTAAGTCCACAGATTCAAATGATTGTCTCTTTCAGAGGCACCCTCAAAGACACACCCTGAAATAATATTTTACCATCTATCTGGGTTACACTTAATCCAGTCAAGCTAACACATGAAATTAACTCTTATACCCTAGGACTGTTAAAAAATACATGTCAGTTGATTAATCTACCTAGTCTGTGGTAACTGTTTTTCCTCCAAGTGTTATGAGATGTGATGCCTGAATCTGATCTACTGAATCATGTATTACTTTTTACTTAATTTGAGCCTAAAGGAATATACTTGATCCAATCATTTTTTGTGGAGGACAGTGGTTATATGTAATTTTGTTCTCATCAAGCAGGTACGCAGTGAAAAAAGAGTTATTCCTTGCAAAGAAAATATGGGAATGAATACAGGGTAGCCTAAGTAGACAAATTATTATTCCATGATGGATTGATTTGTTAGTAATTGTAATTAAATCTGGATTTAATCTTCTAGCCAGCTCCAAATAGTACTTAAACTCACAAGTATTTTATAAATGGTAGTTTTGTTAATAACTGACTAATAAAATAAATATTTTATTAAGTATGTTCTGGCTGTACACATAGGATACATGGCATATTTTATCTTCCTATTACAACGAGTTCAGTGTTTTCTATAGATAATATATATTATCTCTACTTTTTCTAGCATAGTTGATAAAAATTTAATATTGTTGTTGATGATTTAGAACATTCCCTTTCATCTTCACAAAGCTCATTATTGGTAATATTATGTAAAGTTTTGGGAATGTTAGAAAATGCAGAAAAATTTTAGTAAGTTTGTTTCATAAATAAGGTGTGCATTTTAGAAGAATTTCTCACAGAATAGCTATTAGTTCTATATACTTTCTCAGTTTATTCTTTGTTGCTATAACAGAGTCCTGTACTTTGAATTATTTATAAAGAAAAGGAGTAGATTTCTTAAAGTTATAGCAATTGGAAAGTCCAAAATCAAGGGCCACATCTTCTGAGGGTCTTCACATAGTGAGGACACTCTGCAGAGTCCCAAGTTTCTCTGGGTATCATTTGGTGAGACACAGAAAACATGCCAGAGAGAGAGACAGAAGAGATCTTCTTTTATAATAAAACTGCTCCTTCGAAAACCCATTAAACCATCAATTCATGAGTGGATTAACGCATTCACAAGGGCAGGGCTCTCATGGTCTAGTCACAGCTTTAAGATTGCATCCCTTGATACCTCACAATGGGGACTGGAATTCAGTATGAGCTTTGGCCGAAGTGTCCAAAGCCTGGTACACTTTAAATCTTATCACTCTTTGGTTGCCAACATTATTTCCTCTTCTTCTCCCTCCTGCTCGCCCTCTTTCTCTCCTTCTTCTCCTCTTTTTTCCTTCTCTTCTTATCCTTCTTTTTCTTTTATTTTTGTGTATGTATCCAAAGGAAATACAGGTGTCAGATATGTCGTATTTTTTCTTTTCCTATTGTGATACCATCTCCAACCCTCTGCTTTGTGTGTATTAGTACAGTTGTGACAGAAGTGTCCTTAGAAGCCATGCACACACTCAGACAGCTTGTGGTAACTTAATCACACATGAACATGATTGAAACCTCATAAATATAGCAGACTAAACTATTCTTAAAGCATTGGTTTAGCTGCATCTCACAGTGCTCTCAGGCTTTCTTCCTAACATGAACCAAAAGGATGAGAAACAGGACAAAGAAGTTTAAACAGAGTCATCGGCATTAAACCACTGTAGTTAAAATATTTTACTTTTGTAAATTTTCAGACAATGTGTAAGCAAGTGGATATATGGTTAGAACTTTAGAAATATTTACACACATGAGGGAGTCCTAAAACACAAACCTTATTTTTGTTTGCCTTGCAGTAAATACACCCTTCTCTGATCATAGGCATATTGTCAGACTTGAGTAAACACACAATAGAAACAAAGTGTCTCACACAATGTCTTGCACATAGCTTTGAAATATAGTAGCTATTATCGTATTTTTGTAATATTTGTATTTAAAATGATACCTTCCACAGTACTTCCTTTATTATTCTGAACATGTTCTCCTTGCTGTAAGCAAAGCACTTAACCAAACCTTTAGATCAAAGCTTTTTTTTTAACTTCTGGCTGTATTTAGAATTAATTTTTAAATATGTAGTTTGTTCATACACGAGATGTAATCAAAATAAAATACATGGTGAATGTTTAAATTCTTTAAAAAATGTTACAGTAAAACACACCTTGCCATGAATCCCCTTAAAAATACTACTCATCATTTTCAAAACACTTATCCCATCATTCTTGCCACTTTCTGAAGCAGTTCCGAAAGTTCTCTCTCCTGAGTGTCCTTATGAGTTATGACAAAAAATACAATGAGTGCTGCTGCTGAGTGACCTCCAATAGAAACTCAGGCTCATAAAGACATAACAGTGCACCCTCTCCTTCCTTGTTTATTGTATCTGCATCATGTAACTCCTGGGTCTTTTTCAAAGTCAAAGCCACCATTAAAGTAAGTGTTTTGAATTGTTTCAACACACTGAGGCAGCCATGATGACACAGCTGAAATGATCATGACAAAGGACTTTTAGAACTGGTTTAGAACATGACAAGAATAATAGGATAAATGTGTTTGAATGGAAGAAGAGAATTTTGATGGTAGTTGTGGAAATATGTCTTTTGAATTTTTAAATAAATTATGAAAAATTTAAATATTCACTTTATTTTCAATTACACCTCACAGGTGTCTAATTTTTGGAGGTTAAACATTTTCATGCTTTAAAATGGTAAGTACTTTCATAATTTCAGTGGCCAGAGAATCCAAGTGAGATATTTCCAATTTATAGTTTTATTATTATGTTTTAAATTTGCAGGCATCTTTACCCTAAAATTGGCATGCTATATTTAATCACAATCACCAGAAAACATCTGCCCAATGAGGCAACAACACTTTTCATAAGTTGCACATCATCTATTTATTTCGACAGCTAAACACCTTCTGGCACAACAAACAGACACCTTTGGGAACAGAGATGGAATTTTGGGTGCCTTAACTGATATGGGTTGTCTAAAATTAAAGACGGTGCTAATTAACTGGAACACAGAATTGGAACCTACAGTTCAGAAAATATGCAAGGAAAAGAGTGTTGATCGGACACTTTAGCCTTGAGAAGCTAGGCTGACTGTTTCAAGGATGCTAAATTGATTGTAAGAATTATGTAACATTGCTAAATCTCAATACACAAAGCTTGTCAGGTTGTGTCTGAGTTAGATCATGTTTTTGCTCAAATAATTGGTGTTTAAAGAAAATTCCCTTTCATTGGTAAAAATTATGAGTACCTCTATTGTAAAAGGTACCATCTGTGGGAAGGGAGACTAACATTGACCATGGCTTCATTTATTTTTAACTAACAGTTATTATTTTTTCTTTCAAATACACCTTAATTCAATGAAAGCACTTGTCCTATGTATCCTGGAATCAAAAAACCTGAATGAGTTGCTTAGACTGTAAAAAACTGTTGGGAGAAACTGGTAGATTATTCTGTAAGTGTAATAATTTTTTTCTAGGAGAAGCATAATGATAGACAAGTGCAAGAGAAATGTATGCTTGTCTGGGGGCCTGAATTTTCATCCCACATCCATCATTAATTGACTGCATGAAATTCTCTACTGTGACAAGGCTCAAAAGGATCACAATCATTCCTGTCTTGAGATAAAATTGTAAGAAAAATTTGAAAGCTAGGAAGGACTCCATAGAAGGTAAAGTGGGAATAGTTATAGAGCAAGGTGATTAAGAGTCCAAATTTTATGCAAAACAGAACTAGCCTCTGCTGTTAACTAGGTAGCAAGTCACGGATAGAATGCTAACTTCTCTTCTTCAAAAATAGCTGTGGCAGTGATGAGATGAGATAATGTATGTGAATTATATCACCTGTATGACTCAGTAACCAAAAATAATTGTGACTTCAACATAAAGAAAATGACACTGAGGCAAGTGGTCCAGGCTAGGTTGGTCTCTCTGTTCCACAGTCAATCCAGATCCAGGATTCTTCTTCCTGTTGCTCTGCCATCCCTCATGGATGTTCCTGTTTGTATCAGAAAAGATGATTGGACAGTGCATCCAAATTCTAAGCTTCAAAATAAATGAAGAAGAGGTCAGGAAAATAAAGATATGCTTTAAGGGTATAACTGGTAAGTTGTCCGTGACACTTCTGCTCATGTTCACTGGCTGAAACTTGAGAGAGAAGGCTGTGAGAGACTGGGGTACGTAGATTTTATTTTGGGAGGCCACAAACCTAGCTCAAATTCAGTGATTCTTTACCATCAGGCAAAAAGGGAGAATTCACAGTGAAGATAAAGTATCCACAGTTTTTAGCACATATGAGTGGTCATTAAATTGTAGTTGTCATTGATTTATGATAGGGCCATCAGGTATGAAAACATTTTTGAAAGAGAAATCCCATTTAAGCTTCTCAGCCTAAGTCTGGTCTAGTGTAACACATTCTTTTCCTTTGGACTATTTTCACTTTAATCACACATGAGGCCTCTTTTCTACTATCAGTGCAGAATAGGGAAAGCTTCTAAATGATCAACACATGAACCACAAAAAATCAGTTTTTATATTCTCAGTTGTAGGGCCTCTTATTCTATTGCCCAATGAGAAGCAGTATCTATTTTGAAAACTTTGTGAGACTTTTGCAGATGCTAGAATATTTGGCCCCTGAGGCCCCTGAGGCCCCTGAGGCCTCTCTCTCTCTCTCTCTTTCATTTTACTCTTGTCATTATGAGACCTTAAAATAAAACAATTTTTATAAAGCACTCAATGTACCTTGAAATAGGTCACAATTGCTTTGATTCTTCAACACCTACATCAGGCAGGTGGTATTTGAAAGGCTAGGCGTCCCTAATGACCCTCGACCTTCCCTCTGCTGTCATTGGGTTCCTCACTTCCACTCCTGTGAAGACTGGGGAAGTGGGGAAAGATTGACTCAGAGCTGAAGGGCCCTTGTGGAGAATGGAGAAATCAGGTCCAGTAGAGAATGAGGAAGTCAGAAATGAAAGCAATGTGAGACGAAGGTCTATTGATGATATTTAAAATGCAAGGGAAATCTTCCAGGTAGCAGAACATCCTACATGGCAGGGGAACTTGCCTGAATTTTGCAAAGATTAAGGGACCATGGTACTCATAGAGGTAAACTGGTTTCTAAAAAGAGCTGTTTCACTGATTGGTGTAATGTAGGCCTTTGTTTCTGGGTGAGATAAAGTTCAGGAGGCTAGGGGCATAATGAGTGGAGGTAATAATTTCAAAAAGATTTAGCTTTCTCCAGTATAGTGGACAATAAGTCACCCAGGTCATGCCCTACATCATCCCTACCTATGGCCTGCTAATCTGTTCCTACAGCTTGGCAGAGGCTTTAATTTGAGATAATCAAAGGGAAAATGACAGACCTCTCTGCTTTAGCACTGAAAATTCCATGTCCCAAGATCCCCTTCTACCATGGAATAACAAGTGACTATGCACACAAGCTCTCCCTAGAGTGGACTTCAAGGGAGCCTTTGGGGATGATACTGGGTAGGAGCTACAGGCTGTTCCAGGGTGGTCTTACTTCCTGCCTAATAGGAAAGTTTATCTATTAACTTAATTGATGGACTACATTAGATATGTTCAGCCCATGGAGGTGACTTATCAGTAGAACTCAAAACCAACTGAAGCCTCTCTCCTATGTTGCTTTCCTTCTATCTCTTATAAATCATGTATTACATGGAGTGCTGTTAGCTACATATGAAAGACACTTAATTTTCATAGTTTAATCAGAAAAAAATAAATTGGCTCATGTAACTGGGTTAATAAGTCTGCCTTGGGCATGAATGGATGTAACAGCTCAAGTCAGAGCATCAGGACTCTGTCCATCACCATTTCTGCTTCTATGAACAAGCTTCTTCAAGCCACAAAGTTGCCCTTCATGCAAAACTGTTACTGGAAGATCCAGCTTCTTCTCTTGCAACCAGGAGAAATATTTCTGTTTGGTGAATTTAATAATTTCCTCAGAACTGAGTTATCCTTTTCTGTCTTTTCCTCTCATTGTGGTTCAGTCTTCACATGTTGATTGAAAAGCCTGGCTTATATATTTGTCTCTGGAGTAGAAGACTGTGAGTTCAGCATCACAGAATTCTGGACTGGTATAGGAAGGACTGGTTTTCCAGATAGAAGCAGGAATGCCAGTGACATAGCAATAAAGGGAGGGAAAGAGAATAAATAGAATGCTTAGCATGCAAAACTAACAGTTGTCAATAGCGTCTCCTCAATTCTCTTCTCTCATTTCTTTCCTCTCTCTTGTTTCCTCTTTACACTCTCCCCTATCTCTACTCTCTCATCCAAAGTCATCCCAGAACTGCAGCAATGGGTAAACTGAATCAAATTGCAAAACAAGCAGGAGATTTGGGTTGCCAAATTAATGTGCTTTTTGAGTCCCACTATTGAAGGATAATCTTTTGTATTTTTTAACTTTTTGATTTTTTTATTGTTTTCATCTTTTCCTCAGGGGCTATATTTGACCAAGTGGGTTATATTAGCCAATGAATGAGATAGAGTGAGCTACACTGAAATGTGTGTACAGTTTTAAATTATCACTGGGTTCTATTTTCACATCTTAGTTCAGTAAATAAGAAATTAATAAACCCTATGCCTGTTATAATCTTGCATTCAAAAGTCTGGTTGCAAAAGCAGCATGATCCTTAAAGCCTCCAACCACAGAAATTACTACCTAGACTGAATGACTGCAATTTTTTATTGGTGTGCAACCCCAGCAGATGAGTAAGTTCTAACACATAGTGAGAAAACGGACTTGAAAACAGGATGGAGTAGGAGTTCACAAATGCCCACAGAACATTCCTGGAAACAACGTTCTGAATCCTCTGGAGGCTTTATTAGCCTCATTTTAAGCACAAGAAAACATGCACAGAGAAGTAAAATGACTTTCTGTCACATGTCTAGGAAGTCGGTATGTAAATTTCAGAGTTAGAGGCTCAAAATTGATTTTTATTTACTGCCATGTTCTTGCCAATGTTCTCTATTAGACCAGTTCTGAAAAAGCAAAAACAATGCACCCACCCAAGTAGCTAAAATGGAAAAGGCACAAGGGTAGAGATAAAGTGCAGTCAAACATAGAATAAAGTGATACTATCATATGGAGAAGTCAATGACCATTTTCTATTAAAATCACATGTATACATATTATCTGCATCATCTATTTCAATGACAACAATAATATGTCCAACCTCCCACCCAGAAAAAAATAAAAGGATGTTCTAGCACTGTTCATAGCATCTTGAAACTGAAGGCTACCTAACGACTATAGAAAAGGTTAATAAACAGGTATTACAGTGGGGTATTACAATGAGATATTTATATGCAGAACAACATGGATGAATCACGCAAATATAATATTGATAAAAGAAGCAAGACATGAAGTGGGCATCTTGAAAGATTATATAAAATTCAGATATGAGTAGAACTAAGTTACAATGTTAGAAGTCAGAAAACAAATTACCTTTGGGAAGTAGTGACTCAAGGGGACTGAAGAGGCTGTGTTTATAGTTGTAATGTTCTGTTTATTGATCTGGGACTGATTGTATGACTGAGATCAGTCCTTCAAAATTTATATAGCTGTATTCCTAGGACCTCTGCAGAATCTTCTAGATGTAGCATGTTTGAAGTAAGAGTACAATGTAAAACAAAGTTCACACACAGTTAAAAAAATAAGCTAGCTGAAGCCTATTTGAAAAATATTATAAGTGATAAGAATATTAGACTGTGGTTTATCATAGTCTTTTTATATAGTTTGGCATGTTTATACATTGATTTATTTAATTCTTCCAACATGACAAAATGTATGCAATTATCATTCCATTCTCAGAAAGGAAACAAGAACAAAAAGCTTGATTACCTTACCTGACTAGATAAGCAGTAGGGCAGATGTTCAAACAGAAGCCACCCACTTCCAAGGTCCATGTTGTAGCCATCACGTGACACAACTTTGTGTGCACTGAGAGCACAAGGGACATCAACCAACACATGATTCACAAGTTTATTCCTAGTGAAACATCTCAGAAACCTAAGAAATTGTGATAAATTCCCAAAGTTGTCTTTGGAGCAAAAGAAAATGTTTAAATCATTATGCAAAGTTAACTGAGATGGACAAAGTCTGTCTAAAAAAAAAATCAAACAGCTACAGAGAAAATCAGGAGGGCTATATTTTTGTTTGTTTGCCCATATCTCCTGTTGAATAAATCACTGCTTATATCACTGCATAGTACTGCAGGAGACATGGATTGATGCATTAATGTTCAGGAAGGTAGAGAACTGTTAGCATCAGCACATGATTCAGGATGATGTGTTGAAGGATGGTTGGCACCCAAAGGAGACAAGGGTGTGTGCTTCATATTTTATAATATGTTTTGTCACTTAGGAAGAATTTAGAGATGGAGGTCCTTATAAAGATAGAATGGAAGGCAACTTGCCTTCTTGTCACACGTTACTGAGAGGTCTTAAATTAAAAAAAAACCCAGATACTGATTTTGTCCACTAATGAAGAAGGGAGTTACTATATTAAAAAGTAGACTGAAGTTAAGAGGTAGTCAGAGTCTGCAGCAAGGCCGGAGAATCAGTTTGTTTGCTGCATTTATCTGATTTCTCTCTCTCTTGTTAGTTATTGAGTTTCTGTCACTGTGTCTTATCCTTTTGAAAGTCTTCATCATTGATGTCTTACAACCACCCACTACCCTGCCATGTCCTTCATTTTGAATACTTACTTGTCAGACAGAAGGGTGTAGCAATTAGCATTTTTCACCTTGGGCAGATCTCACTGTCACAGGCTACCTTAGCAGGTATCACCTGCAAAGACAGTCTCTCCATTAATAGAGGGATGGTGTGTGGTCGCCTCTGTTCAAGGAATAGCCCATTGCAGCCTCCTGAGTGGTGACAATAGGCAGGTTAATTTCAGTGCATTGAGCAAGAAAGGCATGATCGGTCACCTGTCAAAATGCTCATGATTTCTCTTCCAGTGGTAGAGTCAAACAGAGGTGTGAGAAGTTGATAGAACTTTGAAATTAATTTGGCATATTTATGACAAGTGATAGTATCCATAACCTGTATCATTTTCCTTTGTTGAAACTATGAGCCTATTCTTCCTCCCTCCCTTTTTTTTCTTTCCTTCCTTCTGTCTTTCATTCAATACATCCTTGTCATATTTCTGAGTGAAGGTCTTGCCTAAAAGAAACTATATTATGTTTATCTCTGATACTTATGACTAGTATAGGCATGTATGACTTACTGGTAGAGTAGTAGACCAACACGTGTTTATTACCATCATCTTTCAAGAATAAAGTGGAAGAAGTGTTCCAAGTATCTGTTGTTACATAGAAAACAGCTTCAAATTTAGTAGCATAAAAGAATGAGCATTAAAAATGTTTGTGTCTCTGTGGATCAAGAATTTCAAACACATAGTAAGATGGCTTGACCTCCCAACCATGTCCATGGTCCACAGTGTCAGGCTAGCAAATATATAGAGATAGCTGGAAAGACTGAAACAGGGTTGTAGGATATATTGGTCAGTTTTCCTGTTACTGAAACAAAATACACAACACTCACAACTTAAAGCAATATTGGTTATTATTTTGGTTCAGAGTTTTGGAAATTTAGTCCTTGGGTTGGCTTCAATACAGGGACATAATGGTGGAAAGGTGTAGCAAAGCGAAACTTAGTTCATGGTGACTGAGAAGCAGAGTAGGGGAACAGAGCCATATAGGAAAGGACATGGAACCACATATAGTGCCCAAGATCTCATTTCCATGAGTCACGTAAACAAACTCAGAAATGTGCTTTACTAATTTCTTAAGTGGTTCTCAGTCTAATCAAGTTAACAATTCAACTTAACTGTTACAGAGATAAGGAACCTCAACCCTTCATCTTGTGCTATCTGCTGAAGCTGGAATGTCTAAAAGGACATGTCACTCATGTGTCTGGCACCTGCACTGAGGTTGCCAGGGCATGTGGGGCTACTGGCATTGCCGCCCCTCTACCTGACCATGTGAACTTCCTCAAAATATAGTGTCTTTATGGTATTCAACCCAGAGACTCTTGCCTGGGCCACTGGGAAGAGTAGAAGTTGTAGAATCTTTGATGATATGAGCCACAGTGCTGTGTTCGGGAGCCCAGATAATAAAGCAGCATATAGGTGAAGTGATTTTATTCACCTTCTGTATGAATTTACAGCTACACAGTGTGGCTATAGCACCATAAGGGCTGCAAATAGCGATCTAACCTTGAGAACACAGGAGATAGCAGCTTGGCATGATTCTACTAAGATGTCCTCAGCCAGGTCAATAGGCAGAATAAACAAATACAGGCTTCCAGAGTGAGAGAGAAAGAACAGATTGTGCACTGCATAGTGGCCATAGCTAACAGTCTGATTAATGAGCACAAATAAGATAATCCCTGTAGGATACCCAGACATAAACTAGGGGCACTCAAAGAAGCCTGGGGTTTCTCTGTGAGCAGTTAAAGCAAAACTAGCAAAATGTAGATTTTTCAATCTTATATAATCTCATTTGTACAAAGTACTGTGTGGAGATGAGAATTATATTTTATAATATTTTAGCTCAAGCTTTGTATTTAATGACCTCACCCTCAGGGGTTTAGCATATAATTGAGAAATGAAATTAATATATATTAAATAATGACATAAAACAACATAAGAACTGTCACCAGGGAGCCCTGAATAAATGGTTCACACATTAAATTTTATAAGAATAACCTCTAAGAAGGAAGACATTCTGAGAGCTGGAAGGAACAGACATCTTCCTGAAAGAGGAAAATAGATCTCTGCTTTGGAAGTTGGTATAGCTTAATTAGGCAGAAAGTAGAAGAAATCTCAACACTAGAAATATTTTTAATAACTTTTGGCCCACGACATAATTATTTTCTCCTAAACATTTAAAAATTTTAACTGTTGCCATTTTTAGTGTGTTATACATGGGACGCCAATGTTTTATGATTCATGGGAAGACTAAGAAGTGGTTTATATGAGGGAACTGGAAAATCAAAAGTAGAAGAGATGTTTTATAGTGATCATTTTCTTATATATCTTCTTGGACTCAAGAGGAAAGAATCTAGGAAAGGGATTGGCATTGTGGGTCAAAGAACTGTAATTTTTCACTTCTGCTGTTTTAGCTCAAGAGTAGTCATAGTCATAGAAAATGTGTAAACAAATGGGTATTTTTATAACTATACTCAAATAAAACTGCATTTACCAAGCCAGGTGGCAAGTTGAATTGGGCTTGTGATCTGTCGTGGTTTATGTCAGTGGCCCCCAAGCTGCGTGCAATTATGCATTTGTGATTGGTTCATTGTCTAGTGCTTGGATTGGTGGTGTGAGTGCTACACCTGCCTAGGGGTGGAGTCAGGATATGATGTAATGGCGGAAAGAAGGTGTGTCTCTCCCTCTTGCTGGTTCCCGCCTTGCTGTTTGCAGCTGCCATGAACTGCAGCCCTGGTATGCCACACTGCTGCTTGGAGCCAGCTAAGTATGGACTGAAGCCTCTAAAACTGTAATACATAAATATTTCCTTCCCTGACTTTGGACATCAGGTATTTTGTCTCAGTGATGAATAAAAAGTAACTAAGACATGATCCGTAACTTTCCTACTCTTGCTGTGGGTGTTCAGTGTAATTTTGTGGACAACTATCACTACATTGAGCTCACCATTGAATATATTATAGTATAAATTTTTTCACTTGGTAGAAAATAACTGTAATCACTGTGCTTTTGGCACAGTGCTGGTCGAGTGGCTGTTCTGAACAAGTAAATAGAACCCTCACGTCACACAGAGCTTCCAGCCTTGGAGGAAAGAATAGAGGTGAGGAGGAAAGTTATTTCACAATCTAGCCCCAATTTTTTTTTTTTTTGGTACTGGGGATCAAACTCATGACCTCACCCTTACCAAGCAAGCGCTTGAGCCACTGAGTTAAATCCACAGCCCATAGCCAAACTGAAGAAATGGGATAACCACAAATGGCTTCCCTAAGGAAGTAACACTAAGTCTGAGACTGAAAGAACCTTTGTTGTTAGCACAGATGATTTGTGAAAGTGTGAGAGAAGGTTATGTCATGCAGGGGTATTCCATGTATAAGAAACATCCATCATCCATTTCAAATTTCAAATACAGAAGTGAGAGAGACCATTTATTTTTATTCATTTATCTTTATTCTAGCAGTGTTGTAGATGGAACCCAGAGCCTTGCACATACTAGGCAAGCACTCTATCACTGAACTATATCCCATTTGGAGAGAGAGTTTTTATTAGAGAAACAGAGAAGCTCAATATGGTTGCAATAGAGACATAAATGGAGGACTAGATGAAAGGGAAATTTGGACGTCTTACTGAGTGTCCACCAGTATACCAAAAAACACAGAAAGGGTGGCATGCCTCTGATCTTCAGTATACATTAATTTCTCTCTAGTACATGCATCAGGACATTTTGTAATTAGCCTTGTTTGAGAACAGCTGAGATTCTAAAGATGACAAATGCTGTGAAATCCTCCCATGCAGACACTGATTCCACCAGCAGATAATGGTGCTATGGCTGTTCCAAATAAATCAGTTAAATTTTACATTAGGGGAAAGCAGTGATCCAGCTTCTACTTTTCACCTCTATCTGCCACACAAGGAGAAAGTCCATTTTGAAATCATTTTCAAAGCTGACTAAACTGGAACCAATTAATGCAAGCCAGAGAGTACTTGGACTTGAGGCTTGGTCCTTTCCCTTCAATAAGCATATATAACTGGCTAAAACTATTCATGCCTTGCCAATACCAGGCAAGAAGAGGTCCACTGCATCTGGATATCCTAGGGGCAATACTATTTCTTCTCTGTCTCATTACTGAAAATAAGCACTTTCTGCATGCCATGTAATTCCAATATACTGATCCTAGGTTCTAATAAAACTGATACAGTAACTTTACCCTATAGAACACATTTACAACTCAGTGAGCTGAAATTTATATTATTATGTTGTATGTAAAAGGACCCAACATAGCATTTGATGCACAGTAGGTATCAAAAGATATTAGTTCCATTGTCTTTCTTCTAGACTATTCTGCTGTTCAATTCTTGCCCAAAATATCACAGGACCTTTCATGTGCCATATTTTTCACTTGGCCAGATGCCTTAGGGTCATTTACATAAACAAATCTCACACTGGAGAAAGTCCTTTCCAGTCACACTAAAAGAAATGTCTAATAGACAAAGCATAGAAGAAAAGCTAAATGGCTGGTGACATGTACAGGACATGCCTGTGTGGTGATATGACTATGCACAGTGCTTTTATTTCATGAATCCTTTAATATAAATAGTTAGCTATGTAGAGCCAGCTCTAAGTATACAGACCCAGTAGCTGTTCAACCAGGGATAGTCAGCTTCTTCTATAGCAAGCACAGTCATGAACAGGTCACCCTCAAGAACCCACTCACTGATGTCAGATTCCAATGCATTCTTCAAATGATTCCCTTATCAGAAGTACAGAGGTATCAAGGATGAGATGCCAAGGATGTAGGGGATAGAACTATGCCACCTGGCTAAAGAACAAAGGGTGAGAGAAGATAATTGGATGAAATGATGAAATCTAGAAGACACTGTAAGATCTTCTATCCCTGAGTGATCTGAGATTATTTCATCAATTTTGTAACTCCATTTTCTCATCTCTTTGTGGATGTTACTCCAGAGAAGAGATACAGTTCCTTCTAGTTCTAAAGTCTAATTTTCCTATGAGAACTTTGGAATAAAGAGGAAAGAACACTGAACTATAAGTAACAGAGTTTAAATTCCTATCTCACTTTACCAGTAATAAGTTGAATAGCCTTGGATAAATAATTTAGTCTCTCTGGGAATCATTTCCTATAGATGATATGTGGCTTAATCAGCTCTGAGTTTGATGAGTCAGTGACACAAACATAGGATTGTTCTGGTCATCTTCTCTGAAAAGCATTCAGGAGCTCAACAGGGCCAAATGTCCTAATTCTTATCCAAAGAAGAATGCAAGCTTTGATCAACCAGGTAGTGTGGAAATTGTTGTCTACTCAGTTTGCAGAAAAACCATCAGCCTCTCACCATCTGACATCTGCTCTGTGTTTACTTGGAGGTTGTTTTTTTCTTTATTTTTTATCTTATTATGAAAGTGAGACAAGTTCAAAGGAAAAGAAAAGCAAACAATAAAATAATAATAACACTTATATATACCATCCCACAGAGATATCCACAGTTAAATTTTGTTATATATTTCACAGACTTGTTCAAAATATCTCCATGTAAAATGCATCAATACCAAATCATTCCTAAGTTCTCAAGAAACAAGTGTTAAATAAACCAAAGTATTCCTGAATTTAATGAATTTCTCTCATTTGCTGTGCCAATGTTGCCTTCTTCTTAGTTACTTTTGGCCATATCATGACCCTGATAACAGGACCATGAGTCTCTGACTGTCCATCCTGCTTCAGCTCTACAGACCCCAGCCCTCCTAGACAGCATTAGCAGGAGGCTGATATATGGATAGAGTAAGCTCTTGACAGAAAATTGCAAATGGGTGTAATTGCAAAACAGGTAATGAAGTTATGTAAAATTGAGTACTAGGCACCACTTCTTTCCAGTCCAAGTCATATACCATCAAAAATCCCTTAATGAAAGCCTCTTACCTTACACCTGAGATGGGGCTGTCAGAAAACTTCTGTAAAGGACCAAGTAATAAATATGTTAGAATTTTCCAGCACTAATATTACTGTTGCAGCTATTCAAGTTTAATATTGTAATGCAAATGTGGTTACAGTGATATATAAATATATGGGTGTTACCATAGCACAGTTAAAATTTACTTACAAAATCAGGCATGGTTTAGAAAACCTATGCTTTGGACCCTGGACGCTATGGGGCTATGATCTATCTTCTCAGAGCTGAGTCTCTGCTCCTTTAACTCCAAGTTGAAAGAAACCCTGTTCCATCCCAGAAAACTCTCCATTACAAGAGAAGAAGCAAACTCTAAATATTTCAGTATTCCATTTTCCTGAACTTTGCTCTCCTGTTTTGTTTTGTTTTGTTTTGTTTTGTTTCTTGAGACAGGGTCTCACTATGTAGTCAAGGTTGGCCTTGAACTCACTAGTTAGCCCAGGCTGCCCTTGAACTCATGAGCATCCTTTTACCTGAGCTCCACAAGTGCTATGATTACAAGCATGAGCCACTATGCCCAGCATGTCCTCTTCAAATTTACATTATCTTGGAAAAACTGATTTGGCAATTGTTTGTTTGTTGATTTGATTTTTCCTAGAGTAGAACTCTGAAGAAACCCAAGGATCCAAGAAAAAAATTGAAATTATGCTTGTTATTGTTGCTTAACTCATTCTGTAGGAATTCATCTCCATTGATGGAGCTCTTAGCGCCTGTTCAGGGTCAATTATTTGTGCTTCCCCCTCTACCAGTCATTTTGTATGAAAGGATAGAAGACAGGGAATGCACAGCACAGAAGAGTTATCTCTCTTTTCCCAAACTAACATTGAAGGTCCTTGTTTTCTTTCTTTTTTTTCTTCCTGTTATAATAGGAACTTCACAGTTCAATGGGTTCTGTAGAGTATTTTGGCAGAAAATGTAGTTTGAGATGCAACTTGCTATAATAATAATAGGCACCATTTATCAGGAGCTTACTATACACCAGGCACTTTGCCAAGTGTTTTATATGTGTTATCTCATTTAATTCTCACAATTCTATGTGATAGGCACTATTTCCTTTTCATCCTATGCATGGGAAGCTATACAGTCAAGAGGTTAATCAGCTTCCCTAGGTTCACAGAACCATAAAGTGGTGAGTAAATTTTGAATGCAGATCTCTCTGACTCAAAAATGAGTCTTTCTAAATATAACACTATGAAGATTCTGCAACAAGAAGACTTAGTCCCTCTGGGATACACTATGTCTGCACACTGCCTCTATCACCAGTTCCTCTAAGGCAGTGGAAGGTCATGGCTCTCCCCATAAAGGGCATTATAGTTTTGACATTCTCTTAAGATCAAAGTCACTTAATAAAGTACTTCTATTGATCCTTTCTAGGAAATAAGTTCATGATAGGCTAGAGGGCTTAATTTCAGACAGAGCAATATATTAAAAGGAAGCAAGTTCAACATAGGTAACTTAATAAAGCTTCTTTCCTTGTGGGATCTTTCAGATCAAAATATAATACTGAAATTAAACATTTATGCATTTCAAACTTAGAACTGGTATTATTTTTACAGCCATTGTGTCCTATACAAATGATCACAACAATGATTAAACATGTTTCACTTGCCAGATATCACCAAATGTTATATTTATATCATAGATTAAACTATAATAACATTGGCTTTAGTAAGGAGAATCTAGGCTTTGCTACAGTAACAAACAATCCTCAAATCCTGAAGGCTTAACATAGCAATGGTTTATTTTTGCTCCTGCTACTTGTCTACTGTAGTCACCTGGAGGTTGTGCTACACATAGACAGGAGATTCAAGAACTATTTGAAATCTAAGACTATTCTGGACTTTCAGGAATATTTTATCTGCAACATGTCTGGTTGGTTTTGTAATATTGTTGATTGGCATTGCAGAAGGAAAAGAGCACTTGAATTAACTATGCAAGTCAAGAAATGTCATATGGGCACCATGCCCAGCAGCCTTCTTTCAGTTTGGGAGGCTGAGACCATGCAGGGGGACTCTCAGCCCTCTGGCACAGGCCCAGGGAGAGTTTGAGACCTGAGCTCCCAGTGGTTGAGCTCCTATCCATCTCCTTAGGACACTGGACAGGGCCCTGGAGGTTTCACAGACCTCAGGACACCATGCCCAGCTTCCATCTTTCAATTCAGGAGCCAAGAACCTGAAGGGGAGTCAGGACCATGCAAGGTGAGTCCCAGTGCTCCAGCCCCGGCCGAGGGAGATTTTGAGTCCTGTGCTCCCAATGGTTGAGTTCCTATCCAGTTCCCTAGGACACTGGACTGGGCCCCAGAGGTTTTTGGGCCTCAATGCACCAAGCCCAGTGGCCTTTCAGTCTAGGAGGCCAGGAATGTGCAGGGGGACTTTCAGGCCACTCGCACTGGCCCACGGAGTGTTTGAGACCAGTGCTCACAGTGGTTGCATTCCTGGGCAACTCCCCACAACACTAAACTGGGCTTAGGATGTCCTGCAGGCCTGACTGGGCCAACCTCAGTGACATTCATTCAGTCCCAGGATCTGAGGGTGCAGAAGGTGATTCCCAGCATACCCAGGCGAAGCTTTGGAACACTGCTCAAAGCAAGGAAATAGAGGAAAATGACAAAATGAAAAACCAAAAGGCAATCTCAAATCCCCAAACCATCCCAAGAAAGCCTAGGAGCCATATACATAGAAAAAATAGAAGCCATACTCCTGAAATGACTGAAATGATATCAACTGAAATAAAGAAGCAACTCAGGGAAGCTATGGAAAACTCAAGATAAAAGTAGTGAAAGAAATAATGAACACATCTAGTGAAGACACAGCTAAAAATTAGAGGAACAAAGCAAACAGATAAAATCCCTGAATGAACACTAAGAAACAAATGGAATGCAAGAAGCAGATTCAGAGAGATATACAGGAAATCAAAAATTCTATTGAAAGTTGCCAAAACTGCCTCAACAATGGTGAAGACAGAATTTCACACCTCGAAGATGAGATTGCAGCTAGTGAATAGGAAAGGAAAGATCTTTTAAAAATAACAAGGAACAGGAAATAACAATTCAACAGCTGCAAGATGATGCAAAGAAAAACAACATAAGATTAATAGGGATAAATGAAAAACAAAGAGACAGCCCAAATGATATTAAGAGTCTATTTACAGAAGTAATAGATGAAAACTTCCCAAACATGAGAATGGAAACTGACATTTGGATTAGTGAAGCATATAGAACTTCAAATAGTCATAACTAAAATAAAACAACACCCAGACATATAATAATCACCATCCCAGAAATCCCACATAAGAACAGAATACTAAAAGCTGTTAGAGAGAAAAGACAGATGACCTATAAATGTGACCTATCAGAATCACAGCAGATTTCTCAACACAAACAATGAAGTCAAGAAAAGCATGGAGTGAAGTATTTCAGATCCTAAAGGAAAACAACTTCCAACCCAGATTGACGTACCCTGCAAAACTGTCCTTCAAAATGGATGGAGAAATAAGGTACTTCTATGACAAAGAACAGCTGAAGTACTTCATGATCACCAAACCAATACTACAAGTTCCAGTGCTCCAGCCCCGGAGAGGGAGATTTTGAGACCTATGCTCCCAACGGTAGAGTTCCTATCCAGTTCCCTAGGACACTGGACTGGGCCCTCAGAATACTGAAACACAATCTAGATACACATAGGAAAAAACCACTAAGCAAGGCAGACACTTAAACAGAATGGAAAGGTAAAGATACAACAGCAGAAAGATAACATGTCAACAATAAACCAATTTATAACAGTTATAACCATTAATGTTAATGGCCTCAATTCACCAATCAAAAGAAAAAGACTGGTAGAATGGATCAAGAAACAACATCCAACCATATTCTGTCTACAAGAAACCCATCTAACCCAAAAGGAAACCCATACACTGAAAGTCAAAGGATAGAAAACAATACTTCATGCAACAGGAAACAAAAAAAAAAATAGCAGGAGTAACTATTCTGTTTTCAGACAATTTGAACTTCAAACCAAGAATGATCCAAAAAGATAAAGAAGGTCACTACATACTAGTTAGGGGAAAATTCCAAGAGGAAGAGATAACAATCTTAAACATATATGCACCAAATTCCAGAGCACCCAGCTATACAAAGAAAGTATCAACAGAAATGAAAAATCAAATAAGCAATAACACAATTATAACAGGAGACCTTAGCACACCATTGACACAAAGTGACAGATCAACCAGACAGAAAATCAGCAAAGAAATGACAGAACTGAATCACACCTGTGAACAAATGGACTTGATAGACATATATAGAGTGTTCCATCCAACAACATCAGAATATATATTCTTCTCAGCAGTACATGAGACAGTCTCTAAAATAGACCATATACTAGCCCACAGAACATATTTAAGTAAATGCAAAAGAATTGAAATTATCCCATGCATGTTATCGGATCATAATGCCATGAAACTAGAAATGAATGATAAAAGCAACTGTAAAAACCTCACAAACACATGGAAACTGAATAATATACTCTTGAGCAATCAGTGGGTCACAGAGGAAATTAAAGAAGAAATTAAAAAATATCTACAAGCAAATGAAAATACAAATACAACTTACTGGAATTTGTGGGATGCAATGAAAGCAGTCTTCAGACCCACATCAGGAAGACAGAATGAACACAAACAAACAACCTGATGCTACAATGCAAACATCTAGGAAAAGAAGAGCAAGCCAAGCCCAAAGCCAAAAGAGTGGAGGAAATTATAAAGATCAGAGCAGAAATTAATGCAATAGAGACTAAGAATACAAGAATCAATGAATCAAAGAGTTGGTTCTTTGAAAGAATACATAAAATTGATAAGCCCCTAGCCAACCTTATTTTAAAAAAGAAAGAAAAAAATCAAATTCATGTAATAAAGAATGAAAAAGGTGAAATTACTACAGAGTCTGTGGAAATATCTATTTCAATACCTATTTCGAAAACCTCTACTCTCATAGGTTTGACAACATAGAAGGAATGGACAGATTCCTAGGAACATATGTACTACCAAAGCTGGGTCAGGAAGATGTAAAATTGCTGAATAATCCAATTTCTATTAATTAAATTGAAATTGTAATTAAGTCCCTTCCAACAAAGAAGAGCCCAGGCCAGAAGGATTCACTGCGGAATTCTACAAGAAATTCAAAGAAGACTTAATTCCAACACTCCTCAAACTCTTCAGTGAAATTAAAAGGGAAGTAATGCTTCCTAAGTCATTCCTGAAAGCAAATATTACTCTAGTACCAAAACCTGAGAAAGACCCAACTAAAAAAGAGAAATATAGGCCAATCTCCCTAATGAACATAGATGCAAAATTCTCAATAAAATATTGGCAAACAGGATGCAGTAAATCATCAAGAAGATTATACACCACGACCAAGTGGGATTCATCCCAGGAATGCAAGGCTGGTTCAACATACATAAATCAATAAATGTAATCCACCACATTAATAGAGCCAAAAGTAAGAACCACCTAATCATCTCTATAGATGCAGAAAAAGCTTTTGATAAGGTCCAACACTCATTCATGATAAGAACCTTACAGAGAATGGAAATAGATGGTCTTTACCTCAATATGATAAAGGCCATCTATGACAAACCAACAGCTAGCATCATATTAAATGACCAAAAACTGAAAGCCTTTACCTTAAAATCAGGCACAAGACAAGAATGTCCCTTATCACCACTCCTATTCAACATAGTACTGCAAATACTAGCCAGAGCAATTAGACAAGAGAGAGAAATAAAAGAAGTAAAGGTAGGAAAAGAGGAAGTTAAATTATCATTATTGGCAGATGACATGATACTTTACATAGAAGACCCCAAAACTCCATTGAAACACACCTAGATGTAAAAAATAAATTCAGCAATGTAGTTGGATACAAAGTCAATACTCAAAAATCAATAGCATTCCTATACGCTAACAACAAAAGCACTGAAAGAGAAAGAGAAGCCACACCCTTCACACTAGCATCCAAAAAAATGAAATATTTAGGAATTAATCTCATAAAAGAAGTAAAAGAGCTATACAGAGAAATTTATAATACTCTGAAAAAGGAAATCAAAGAGGACCTCAGAAAATGTAAAGACATCACTTGTCCATGGATAGGAAAAAATAAATATTGTGAAAATGGCCATTCTTTCAAAATTGTTATACAGATTCAATGCAATCCCAATGAAAACACCACTAGCATACCTCATAGATCTAAAGAAATCACTGCTAAAATTCATCTGGAACCGGAAGAGATCTGGAACAGCAAAGGCAATTCTAAGCAGCAAATGCAAGGCAGGAGGCATCACAATCCCTGACTTGAAGTTATACTACAAAGCTACAGTAATAAAACCAACATGGTACTGGAATAAAAACAGATCTAAAGATCAATGGAATAGATTGGAAGATACAACCACAACCACAAACACACTCAACCACCTTATTTTTGATAAAGGGGCCAAACATGCTCACTGGAAGAATGATAGTCTCTTTAATAAATGGTGCTGGAAAAATTGGCTTTCCATATGCTGAAGACTAAAACTAGACCCATGCCTATCACCATGTACTAAATTAACATCTAAATGGATCTAAGATCTAAATATTAAAAAAGAAACACTAAATCTGTTGGAAGACAAAGTAGGTAAATATCTTGAAGACATAGGGGTATATAAAGAATTCATGAACAAGAATCAAACTGCATGGGAAATACTTCCCAGAATCAACAACTGGGATCACATCTTATTAAAGAGTTTCTGCATGTCAAAAGAGATCTCCAGCAGAGTGAAAAGAAAATCCACAAACTGGGAAAAACAAATCTTAGTGAACTGTCCCTCAGACAAAGGCCTTCTGTCTAGAACTTATAAAGAATTAAAAAAAAAATCAAACCCTCAAAATGCAAAGACCCAATCCAAAAATGGGTATCCGAGATGAATACACAGTTCTCAGATGAAGAAATACAAATGGCAAATAAATACATGAAAAAAATGTTCATCATCATTAGTCATTAGAGAAATGCAAATTAAAACCACACTGAAATTCCATCTCACTTCAGAAAGAATGGCCAAGATGAAAAAAACTACCAACAACAAATGCTGGAGAGGCTGTGGGGAAAAGGGAACTCTTCTGCACTGTTGGTGGGAGTGTAGACTGGTACAACCACTGTGGAGGTCAGTCTGGAGATTCCTCAAAAAGCTGGGGTTGGAAGTCCCATTTGATGCAGCTATTCCACTTCTAGGCATATTCCCAGAAGAACTGAAGACATCATACCACAGTGACATATGTGCACCCATGTTTATAGCAGCACAATTTGTAATAGCCAGATCTTGGAAACAACCTGAGTGCCCATCAACTGAGGAATGGATAAAAAAGTTGTGGTATTTTTATACAATGGAGTACTACTCAGCTATAACAAATGATCACATTGAGATATTTATAAATAAATGGACACGACTTGAGACCATACTCATAAGTGAAATAAACCAAACTCACATGTGTAAATACCATATGGTCTCCCTAGTGTGCAAAATGGTAAGAGTACATAAGATTTTATGGTAATGATGATTCCCCATTTCATTGCTTTGAAGCCTTTCATTTATCAGTTGAAATGGTTTTATTCTGTTTTCTTTGACTTTATTATGTGTGATTGTATGAACAGCTATTTTGAAGAAAACAAAACATTGTGGCAGCCATTGCTGATTAATATCATCTTGCTTTGAAGTCCTACCATGCTTTTATTCTTCTATTATCATTGGTTCTATTAAGTTGTATCTTATTTGGATTTTAATATATGTGATAGTATAAACAAATTTTTTATGGAAAATGAGATATTATAGTAATCATTGATCATTTTCTGTTATTTGGTTCAGAATACCCTGTAATTCTTTCATTCTTTTGAATGGTTTTATACTATTTTGTTATGTTTGATATTTTATACTATAAATATATATATATATATATATTTTATACTATTTTGTTATGTTTGTATTTGAAGCCATACCCAACTACTGTTATGTTTGTATTTGAAGCCATACCCAACTATTGGAAAGAAAGAGACATTATGGTAGCTATTGTTAATATGTGGTTGCTTGTTGTAAGGTGCTGTGTTGCTTATGTTGTTCTGTTCTGATCTGCTTTGTTCTGTCCTCTTTTGTTTTATTCTTTTTAAAATAAAAAAATATTAAAAAAGAAATGTCATATGTTATTTTATCAGTCATAGCCACATGACAAAGGGGTAGAAATAAAATATTTGCTTGAAGGCAAATGTTATTATCCTTCTGCTTACAAAAGAAGGGCGTGGGAAAAGCTGAGAAACTTATCCAAGGTTATATAGCTTGATAAATTGGTAAGCCAACATTTGACTTTCTGATAAATGTTTAAACAGGTTACCATAATACAAAACAATTGAGATGCAACAGTAGTTTAAATAATAGCAACAAAATCTCAAAAGAATTGCAGAGAATGAGTAATTCTAATTGGGAGATAAATCATTTGAAAAAGAAAAGTTAAAACACATTAAGGAGGAGATATGGTTTGAACTGAATCTGGAAAGATGCAAAAGTCATCCTAAGGGAAAAATGAAAGCCAAGTACAGAGACAGAAGGGTATAGGGTAAGTTGGTTTTGTAAGGCAAGAGTACAGGGTAACTTTAGAGGAGGTAAGTTATGAGGCAGCAGGAAATAAGAGAAGTAGAGATTGGTGACAAACTACTGATCTTATTTTCCCAGCCTTAAGGGAATGAAAACACAGTATTATTCTAGAATAACTCCTATCCACAACAAGAAAAGTCACTGAAGACATAAATGTACTCAATAATGAGGGAAAATCTCATCTTTATAGAATTGTAATATTTCTGGAGTGCTTGGCACATTATACATATTTCATGAATATTTATCATACATTGAATGACTTTCAGGAGAAATGTATATGAAATTCAGAGTTTACCCTGAGGAAAAAATAAGAACTACTTGAAATCTAAGGATAAGGGAAACTTACAATGGATTTTCTAGATTGAATTTTTCACCAAGGATTCAGAAAACCAACATGCTGGCAAACAGCCAAGAAAACAAGAAAGATAAAATGCTAGTGCAAACTGTGGTCAAGGTCTAACTAGTCCTGCAGTGAATGTGACTTTCATATGGAATTGCTTTTATCTGATATAATTTTCTGTGGAGGAGTATTCTAGCCTAGTGTAATGAAGTTGATTATTTGTCCTTACAATCATCAGCAAAAAAGAGAGAGAGAAAGTCAATCATAAAACACTTAAGCTAAACAATTCTCTTCCGCTTGACTTGATCAGTGGGAACCCTCCTTGTTTTACCACCGGAAAGATTCAGGAGCTGGACTGTCAAGAGCTCAAAATAATTAAAATTCCTTAATCCAACATCACAAATGCTAACTAAAGAAAGAATTCTTCTCTGAGTACCATGATGATTTTTAACTCTGCACATAGATGTAATTGCGTGTGTTTCTTCCTGGAAATGGACCATTTTTTCTTTCTTATACCCAAATGGATTCTGACCCCTAAGAAGTTCAGGAAGTCCAAACATTAGACAGATGAGGCTCAGGGAAAGCAAGTGATTTTATTAATGAAGGATCTTATATTTGTATGCTTCCTGATGATCTTTGGACATATTATGAGGATAATAGTAACTGACCATTCCTTATAAAGATCACTTGAATTTTAGAAATAGGGTAGCTGGGTAGAAGACAGATGGAAGGAGAAAGTATTGAAGTACAGAAGATCCTTGAAGTTGATTGCAATAATCAGAGAAGGTAAGAAATAAGACCTCAGTTTTAACTGTAGTTATAGGATCATAGACGAGGAGACCTGTATTAATTTGCTAGGGCTGTCATCAGGACATAGTGTAGGTGGCTTAAGCAGCAGAATTATGTTGTCAGATAGTGCTAGAGGCTAGAAGTCCAAGATCCAGTGCCCCCAGAGTTAGTTCTTCCTGAGGGTAAAAGGAATAGTCCACTTTGTGTCTCTCTGCTACCTACTGGTATTAGCAATTTTGGCATTCCTGGTTTTGCTGAATGACCGCCAATCTTTGCCTTCATCTTCACATGTTGTTTTCCCTGTGCCTTTATCCTATTTTCCTTCTTTATATATCTGTCTCTGTGTCCACGTTTCTAGATTTTATAAGGATATCTGCCATATTGTATTAATGGCCTCCCCTATTCCCTGTGTCTGCGAAAATCCTATTTTCCAGTGAGGTTATCTTCTGAGGAACTGGGGATGAAGATTTTAACATGCAAATTATGGGGGGACATTACTCGAGCTATGACAAGGCCCATTTTAAAGAGCTATAATTAAAATGGCTTTATAAGAAGCAGAATGTGCTTGGTTACTTATAAATTTATGTAGTTTGAAAATGATGAGGATATTAACATAAAAGGGCAGTATTTGCAAATGAGTAAAAATTAAACAGTAGCTATATGTCCTTGTAATGCACTGAAATGTGCTGTCTCACAATTCATATATTAAAGTCTGTTCTAGGTCCCAGTCCAACATGACTGCCATCCTTATAAAAAAAGACTAGAATACAGACAGCTTGCAAAGAAACAGCATGTGAAATCAGAGGGAGAGGATGGCCATCTAAAGCCAAGAAGAGAAGACTTGGAAAAGAAAAAATAAACCCATTGAGGCCTTTAGCTCAGATTTCCAGCCTCTAGATCTATGAGGAAATACGTATTGTTTAAGCTGACAAGCGTGCGGTGCTGTCTTAGAATGGTTAACTACTGGAGGAGAAAGGCTCTCTTCATTAAAATGGTTGAAAACCTCTTTTGCTAGAGAATAGAAAATTCCTACACATCTTTCATTACCCACCTCAGTTTTCCCTACTGGTGAAAACTTGCCCAGATCATCTTTATCATCTAACCTGAATTCAGCACCTTGAACTTGACCTTGACCTTGTGAAACTTACGTACCTCTTTCTGCAACTGCATAGTGAGCTCCTCTGAAACAGGGTCCTTGTTCCGCACCCTGGAGCCACACCACCCATTGTGATGCTGGGAACTGAGTAAATACTCAGCTGTCAAGTTGGTAAAATAGGTGAAGAGCCAAAAGACATTTGTGGAGGTGGTTGAAGTTGAACATCTATAAATTTCTGTGCATCTCAAATATGTGATCTGTTGGTTGTATTTTCCAACATCCAGCTTATGTTTATCCAGGTCTTCTTAGGTTCAAGGCTTTGAAACATCAGCTTGAGGCAAGAGCACAGGAGAAAATAAACATTCAGTCTACTGTGGTTTTTGTTGTTGTTGTTTTGGGTATTTTTGCTTTTTGTTTTTTCCCCTACAACACAATGCCCCATGTCCCATTTGTAGTAGTCAGAATTTTCTTTGATTGGTCTATCTGAAAAAATTATCTTACGGGACCCATCACTTTTGCCTTTTAACAGTGAGTTCATAGACAAAGACCTGTCTTGGAATTAAAACTTGTAAAGAAATATATGCTTAACTCAACAAATTAAAAATCACTCGTCTTCATATTGCATCCAGTCTTGTAAAGTTTTGTGTTATAAATTTCTACTCTGTACTCTCTAAAAGATGAAAAAGCTCCACAGCCAACAGGCAAAAGCCAGCCAGGTCCCCACAATCCCCTTTTTTATACACTTTCAAGTTCAGAAGATGTAGGACACTTACATTCTCATTAAACCTGTTAGCATAGATGCCATTCCCCTGGTCTAGTGGACAGGTGACTATTTGCAAGGTTGCAAATAGATAGAAGTTGCAAATTTGTAATGTAAAGTGAGAATTATTTTCTAAGAATGGCTTATGGTGAGGGTTTGGGAGTGGAAGAAGAAAATTGGAGGCTGATGAGCTGTGAAATGTTTGAAATGGAGAGTGACATTCTAAAGCATTAAAGAATTTACATTTTTCACACACTCTAGAGTTATGGAAGAAAAACATTTATCCACCAAAATTGATAGAATTAAAAAATCTAACATAATATATGTGTTTGTTTGTGTTCTTTTACTTTGATTTTTTATTTTTAGGAAATGCATTTCAATTCAATTCAATTTAATACATAAATATTGTGGCCCTACTGTGTGCATAGTACAAGAGCGGGAAGATGAGTATGATGTAGCTTTGTTTCTAGAGATTATTAACATAAAGGTAGGAAAAGACATTTAAAATTGTGTTTATTATAGGAATAATAATAGCTATCACTTATAATGCCTAATATGTTTTTTTAGAAACAGAAGCATATAGCAGAATGGTAAAATTATGAACACAGGCAGAAACTGACCTTAACTTAATATCCTGTGCCACTATGTAACTTATCGTGAGATGTTGAACAGATTCTCAATCTCTGTGGTATCTCACTTGCTCATTTGTGAATCCTAAGCAATCAATGTATTCTCAGAGTTATTATAAGATTTATAGTGATGAATATGTAATTATTTAATTATGTAATTAATTAATTTAAAAATGTAATTAGTGCTATATTTGTTAGTTATAATTACTATCATCTCTCTCTATGTGAAATATACTACATAGGTTGTATTTCTTGGCAATCTTATATTCCCACTATGTCACAGGTAAAGAAACTGAGTCCCATGTAGACTAATCAGTGTGTTCAAAGACACAGCAAGTAAGGGCTAACAAAGGACAAAAATGACAACGATTTAGTTTAAAGATCTTAATCGACTTTATTTGCAATTCTAAAATCAGGCAACGCTTCCTGCCATAAAATAGAGTAAGTATTACAATAAGCTGAGCAGAAGATATCTCTTTTACAGACAGGGTTGAAGAAAGCAGAAACAAAGAACAAAGTGGATTTGTCTTTTCAAAGTCACGTCTTACTTGTTAGACTGGAACAGAGAGATAAAGTAATAGAAAAATAAACCAATAGGTTAGCATCAGATTATTTAAAGTTAGTTTATTTGTGTAAAGATTAAGAGAGAACTTCACTATCATGCCTATTAAAACTGGCCTCTTTGGAAAATTGGGCTGTTTTCTCCCTCTCCTAATTTCTCCAGAACTCAGAACACAACTTTAATCTAGTTTGGTGAATGGAACTTCAGCATGGAGGATTCCATTTTGATTTTTAATCTAGTCTCCAGTACATCAAAATTGTCTAAAACAGTGGTCTCCTATAATTTTGTCAAAATTAAAGTTAGGACAAGTTCCACATTCTTAGCCCTGTGTTTCACTGTGTCCAAGGTAATAATGTAACAAAAAAGGAAATCAGTGAAAGGAGGTGTTAGCTGATAACTTTAGGAATACAAGGAAAACACTGTAGCTGGACAGTCTCATGGAAGAGGTAGCTAGAGTTTAAGCTGAGGTTAGAGAAGAATTTTCCCACCTGATTTATCTTCTTATCAGGATAGATAACTTGGTATTTTTTGGTTTTGGACCATGTATCATTTTATGTTTGTAAGATTGGTGAAATGTCTGTATTAGACAAGCTATTCCTGGTATGTAGTAAATGCTGTGACTGTCAGCAAACTGAGGAATAAATAAGTTAATGAATAAATAGACTTGGCATCCTGAGATTTCAGCAGGATATAATCCAAAGTACCTACATAGCATTCATCAGCCATTTAGTCAGTACTCTGATTACAAAGTAGTTGGATACTTTATTGGGAAAAAGATTGGTGCTCTTAAAAAAGATACTGTGAGCATGGACTGCCCTTAGGCTTAATTATTAATTTCTCTTTAAAGTGAAAAATATGCTAAAACTGCAAATGTGTTGTGTGGTAAGATTTCAGTTCTGTAGGTATTCTGTTCTTTTTCAAACATGTTTTTTTTTTCCATATTGACTGGATTCATTTTGCTGATTAATGAAAACCTCAGCTTTCAGGAATATAGCACGGTTTTGTTTTTGTTTTTGTTTTTGTAGTAAAATTCCCATTATTTAACAATATCTATTGCCTGAAAAGATAGATGTACCCATTCTTTGAATCAATAATTGAGATAACTATAGGCACTCAGAACTGCAAAGACTTCAAAGAGGTTCAGAAGAACTCTTTCCCTCAAGGAATCTGAAATGTGTTTCAGAAGATAAGATAGACTCATACAATAAAGTTAAATAATAAAACATTGGGCAAATGACAGTAAACTTTGTTGCAAAGAAGGACAGAAATCTTTGTGGGCTGAGCCCAACTTAGTAGAGAATAATATTTCCTCTGAAAAAGTTTTTACTTTTAAAATTTTATGTTCATTGGAGGATAACTAGAAAGAATTTTCAATGAGTCAGTTATTATACAAACTATTCTAACCCTTTGAAAAGTATTTCTGGAGGATTCAACATTGCCCAAAATCTGAAGGAAAAATAATACATCCCACAGTCTCTGACAGTTCAAAGGAAATTTGTTAAACATTTAGACATTTTCAATCTTCATTAGGCTATGCATATAAAGGCAAACAGAAAGTAAACCTAGGTGGAAAAGGTTCTGGCAACATTCTGTCTCCACTCTGTGAGCTGTATGTGTCTTTGTAAAAATTCATGCGATTGTGATTTTTCTTATATTGTTATATTTCAATATAAATTTTATATTGAAAGAATAGAAAGGAATAAACTACTCAGATAAGCAAGGACACTTTAGAATTCTCTCCCATTTCGCATTCCTATTTAAGCTGCTGCAGTCACCTTAAAACATAATGACCTTCTGCTTCTTATAGATTGACTTTTTTCTCACCCATTTGTGTAGTTAATTGCTTCAGGTCATTCTGTCTAATCCCCCATATCCTTGTTTAAAACCTATTATGGCTGTGATAGAAAACTAGATTCCTTCTGGTCTGGAAAAAATTAGATATCCTTGGTTCTCAAAAGAGATTTTTAAACTGTTGTTGAAGAAAAAAAATGTCATGGAAACATCTGGAAAGGCTGTTTGCCATGGTTACCGTAAGAATGATGTAGCTGCAGAGAAGATGGACAGTAAAAGGCTCCCCCCTGCTACATCCTGGGGAGAAAAGTGTTCTGTGATAATGATGGTTACTAATTGCTCAGTGTTTATCTAGCTCAGGCTCAATTGTAAGCACTTTAAACATATTAATACACCGAACAACACAAAGAGGTGGACACTATCAATTTTTCCATTTTATAGATGAGAAGCTGAAAGCAGAGAGAAGTGAAGAATTTCACCCATGACTGCACAGAAGAGGACCTGGGATGAAAGGCAGCCTCTTTCCTGGGCTCATCTGTTGACTCTAGGTCTGTACAAGGGGCCATCAAAATATGTCTTATTTTTTTTTTAATTACATTTAAAGCACACTTCCTTTAATCTCCTCGCTTCAAACACACTTATCCCACTCTTCTTGCTATGCTCTGAAGCAGTTCTGGAAGACCTCTTTCCTGAGTGTCTTCATGAGATGTGACCAAAAATCCAGGGAATGCTGCTACCCAATGTTATCCAGTGGAAAAGTGAACTTATAAAAACTGAAGTGTGTAGTCATCCACCCTACTCACCAGATTTGGCACCATGGGATTTCTGACTCTTCCCCAAAGTCAAAAGGACTTCAAAAGTTCATCTGGAATCAATTCAGGGCATTGAGGCAGTAATGAGAAAACAATTAAAGATACTTAGGAAAGAGAACTTCCAGAACTGCTTCAGAACATAGCAAGAATGATGGGATAAGTGTGTTTGAAGGGAAGGGGGTATTCTGAAGGAGATACAGGGCAATGACCTACTGTAATCATCTTAAAAATTTAAGGATCTACCATTTTTTCTAATCACATGTGCTCTTATCTCAATAGCCATAAAGGACAAAGATGATGCTGGAAGCTTTTAATTATCTTTCCTGGGAATTGCCCCACTGACTTCCAGGACATAATAGCATTTCTAAAATTATTTGTAATATCATCTTAGTCTTTTCTAGATGAACCTTGACTGTAGGAAAAGGGACACAAGGTCCTATCAGTGAGCAAAAAGAAAGTTCCGAAAATTCCAAGTTCAGTCAACCCCTCTACATCTCCAGATCCCACACCTGGAAACTAAGCCAAACTTCAGATCAGAAATATTTGGGAATATATTGTATTAGGTATTATAAATAGCATAGAGATGATCTAAAGTCTGCAGGAGAATGTGCAAAGTATATAAGTAAGTACTGTGGCATTTTATATGAAAGACTTGACCACCAGTCGATTTTGCTATCTGTGGGGCATCCTAGAATCAATCACCAAATACACTGAAGGATGATTGCATAGGCTTTAAAGTAAGACAAGTTTGGGTTAATCGTCCTTTTCCTACTATTTGATTAACCGTGAGAACTTCTTCAAGGTATTTGTCTTCCCTAGGCCTGATTTGCTAATCTGGAAGGTGCCAATATTACCTCTCATTCTCCAAAGATTCTGGTAGTATTTAAATTGATCAAGTATGTATTACACATAAGTTAGGTTCTTGAAGTCACCAGTCAGTTCACTGTGCTCTTCACAACAGTGTTCAAATCACAGGGGTCTCTTGGATACTCTTAGTACCTACGTATTTTCCATCTCCAGCACCCAGCATACATTTCTGTTCCAGCCACAATAGCTATTTGAATAAATCTTAGTCATTTTATTTTGCAGGTAAAGCTTGAAGTGTCAAAAGAAAAAAAAAATCCTACTGATGTCATTGCAGAAATGTAACAAAAAATTAGGCTTATCATTGTTATTAGATAATTTTCCAAAATGCATGAGAGTCTGATATTACAACTGGGGGAAAACAGTAATCATTTCATGATTAGTATTAAAAAGCTTTGGCAAAGTGTGAGGAATATATAACCCATGGAGAAGGACTGGGCATAAGCAGTGAAAATTCATTAAAAGGTCAGGGGAAAAAGGCCCATGTGAAAAGGTTAAAAATAATTGGGATTATTTAGCCCAGAAGAAAAGACTAAACGGCAACTTAATTACTGTCTTCATTCCTTTGCAGATAGAGTCGCCTTCCATCCCTCCACTGCTCTTATCTCTGCTAATGAGAAAACTAGAGGCAATGACCTTAAAAGAAAGCAAAGGAAATGCGGGCACTTCTTCTTGGGACATTTTTACTTGAGAGAGCAAACACTTAAAATTCTGCCTTTGAGACACCTGGAGAACATTCTGCTAAGAGAAATCAGCAAGGAACAAAAAGAAAAAGTACTGCATGGTCTCACATGTGAATTGTGTAAGAAAGTCTAATTGATAGAAGTGGAGAGTAGAACAGTAAGTTGTTTTCAGGAGACTGGGGAAAGTGGAGATATGTTTGTCCCAGGGTGCAAACTTTCAGTTTTAAGATGAATAAATTGTGAAGATGTAATGTAAAGCATGCTAGCTAGAGTTAATGATATTGTATACCTAAAATTTGCCAGGAACATATATCTTAAGAACTTTTTTTATATTTGGTATGGAACCTAGAGGATTTATACTGAATTATATTATCAGCTCTTTCTATATTTTTATTTTAAGACAGGGTCTTGCTAAGTGGATGGGGCTTGATCTCAAACTTCCTGACTCAGACTCCTCAGTGGCTGGGATTATGCCTGTACGTTTTTTTTTTTGAGACAGTCTCACTATGTTAACCAAGCTAATCTCAGTCTCCTGGGCTCAGGCAATCCTCATGCTTCAGCCTTCCAAGTTCAGAGTCAGTCTTCAGTGTTCACACCACACATGAGTATCCAGGTGTAACTGTGGAGTGGCAGATGTAGTATATTAAGTGGCCTAGAGTTATCCATCCCGAAAGCTTGTTTTTCAGGTGTGGCATGTTTGAAATTTAGAGGGTTAGAAGGACTCACTGCATTCTTATTGAAAACTATCAGAAACTAAAAGAAGGTAATAGGACATTTGTAGGTCTCTCGAATCTTGAAATCTTTAATTTCTTGAGTTTGAATCTCCATTTCCATCTTGCCAAGGTCTCTGACGCTGCCACTGTGTTAAAACCAATTACAAGGACCTACTTGGAAAATAAGGACTTGCGTTTGCCACAGAGTTGTGGAGGAAATAAAAGGTCAGCTCTCAAAATCGCAGTTGGGAGCCAACGTTGCTTTTTTTTGACCTTCCAAACTTCCCATTAGAAGGCAATGATCTAAGTGATTTATCAGCATGGGTAGCCAGGGCTATGATTAGGTGAAATGCTGCTAAGGGGCTGTTAATACTTAGGCAAGTGTCTGCACTTGCCGGAAGACTTGTGGTCCAGCAGGGTCAATCTGCCTGTAGTTGTTGGTAAAGCTGTCTCCTTGGCCCGGCGAGGAGGCTGGCAAATTATGAGGCCCAGCTTCTCCCAGGCATCTGCCCTGCAGAATCTATGAATTTTCAGATAGCTTCTTAGTACAATTTAGGGATAATTTTAGATACTTGGGGCTCCCATTTCTTAGAAGGAAGTTCTGTCTTTTATATAATTTCTAACTCCCATTCCTAATCCAGGTAATCCTAATCCCTTTAATGCCTTCATTTCCCCCAGAAGTGTCTCCTTTCCTCAACTCTTTGGTTGGAGTTGTCAATTGATCCCATCTATCCTGTTCCCTGCTTGGTTGGGGATAGGAAGTGAATCATTTCAGCTATTTTATTGAAGTATGAAAAGGAAAAAGAAAATCTTTGTCATCAGTTAGCTTTAAAACAGAATGAATGTAAAGTACATAAATTTTAAAAAAATGAAGTTTGACCTTTTACTAGTTAATGTATTAGTAAAGTACTAATAATGTATTAGTAATGTAATGTATTAGTAATGTATTAATATATTTTATTAGTAATGTATTAGCAATCATCTCAATTTCTTCTTTGAGTTCTTTTGCCAAAGTCTTTTCCATTCACCTGTGTTTTGTTTAAAGAAGGGGGTCTGGACATGTTCTCCATCTGGGAGCAATCATCAGGATGAGAAGAAAATTAAACCAGCTCACAACAGCAATAATTAGATAAGGAGAAAGGGAATGGGAAGGAAACAGGCACAGTAGATGGCAGAGAGAAAATAAATTTTATTTCACAAGGACCTCCTGGGAGAAGATGAAAAGCAGTTGAAAAAAATATATGTAAGATGCACTTAGGACTCCATTTCTGTCCGTCAGGATGGTGTGAGCTGAATCATAGGTGAGGACTCATAAGCAATCATAATATATTCTTCTAGAATGAAAATGCTTAAACTGTGTAGGGTCAGATAGGCACAAACATTTCACACACTTTGATGAAGTTACTGGAGCTGACTGAAGAGGTCAGATAGATAATGAGCGTGGATTAAGTTCATAGACCTGCATAGCACTTGCCTATTGACGGGGCACAGCCACCAGTGGGGCATAGATAGTGTCCGTGCAGGGGCACACTGCCAAAACTTCCAAGTTTCCAAGAAAGGCCAGAAATCCAACCTTTATGTTAGAACTGCTAGTTTTACTGTTGATGTTTATTTTGTTTTAAATTGGAAAACTAATTCAGGGGAAAAATATCTGTCTTGTTCACACCCTATAGGTAGGTAAGATGTCACCTTTGCAGGAAGGTAGGGAAAGGGTATGTGGGATTTCTCTGTACTACTTTTGTAACTGCCAATGAATATATGCATATGTGTTTCAAAATTAAAAGAGTAAGAAGAAAAAAGAGTGAAAGAAGGAAGAGAAATTGCTTAAAACACAACACTCTGCAGACCAAGTAAAAGTAGGCTGACAGTTACATTTTTCCTGCACTCTTCCAGTTCCACGGGCTGCTTTGCTTCAAAGCCCCAAATCAGTAAGAGGCAAGAGCAGATGGAATTGCCAGGAATGCCAGAGAGGACTTTTTGTGACACTTCATTTTTTTTTTTAACACAAAAAACTACTTCTTCTGGGGAAGTTCACTGGAGAAAAGTGAAAAACAATGTTTATGGAATTCCAGTTATTCCAAAAATAATGAGCTTCATCAACATAGAAGAGATTTTATAAGAGTTGATGGTTAATGTAATGTTAGACTATCGAGGTGGAGGGATTCTAACCTTCTTGGGGGAATTGTGGCTTTTGAGGAGAATGCTGGGGGAGGTGATAAAGACTGAATAAATTCATTTTATAGTCAGTGCAACTGAGAATGTATTCTGGTGTCCTTCCTGACAAATCCTGGAAAGACCTTGGGCAAGATTTATTCATCTCATTCATCATTATCGATGGAATGGATATGGTATAAATCTCCATTTCCCAGGTCTGAGATAGGATCACATGAAATAATACAAACTAAAAGTCTTTGATAATCTTTAAAGTAGAAAACACACGTAAGAGATGATGATTGTTTTTCTTATTACATGGTGAGCCAAAAGCTCTGTGATCAATTTTATGTCCTTGTAATCAACTCCCCATATCCCCAAGCCCCTATATTTTTATTTAGTTCACAAGGGCTCATAGTTTTGAACAAGAAAATAAAACTTCCATCTAGTGCCTTGTTCTGCGACTTATATGCTACACCTGGGAAATCTTAACATTAACAAAATACCACACATCATAAACCACCCACTAATGCCCCCTCATTATTCTTCTTAGCCCTGTCTTTATTCATTTTCCCTCCTCCCTTAACATTATTTTCTGTCACTTTGAATAATCAGGTCATCAATCATGTTTAAGTGCATTGTCCTTCTAGTACAAAGTAGGATTCCAGACTGGAAGTCCAGGAACTTACTTCCAAAGTACTTCTGGGATTGTTGAGACAATAGTTTTCACAACAACATCAATAACTATTGTCATGAAGTGGTGACACATCTTCCAGATCTCTGTCCCCAGGACTCTTAGAAAGGAGCCCACACTTCCTCTCCTCTTCATGAGGACCAGTCTGTTTCTTTTTTCATTTCTGTTAAGTATTATGTAGGAAACTGGAGGTCTTTTTAGGTCTCCTTGACATTTTCTTCATTTTACTAGGATATTGTGTTGTCCATGTTCTTCATATTCTTCAATTGGACACCTGTCATTGATTGCCTCTCCGTATTCCGGCATCTGCCAGAGAGCTCAGAGGTAACAGGCAGAGAGTAATTGCTCATCTCTATACTTTTGGGACAGCTGCTCTAATTTCTTTGGATCTGTTAGCAGAATTTAAGGTTTACCATTCGCCCACTCAACAAAAAGACTCAGGAGACAAATTAGTAGAAGGAAATAGTTTTAGGTAGCATCAACCCTGATAAAGGTAGAGGGATTTTTTTGTCACTTGGGCTTGGTGGAGGGGAGACTTCTATGGAGAAAATGTAGCAGAGATGATGAAGAGGAAAATGCCACTCTGGTTGGGAGCCTTCCTCTGCAGACCTGTTTTCTTCTCCTCTTCTTCATCAAAATAGAACTAGACTTCCACATACTGAGGCCAGCATGGACATTTCTTTTCAGACAGACATAGTGTCTTTCTGAAAGTCAATTCATATGAGTTGAGGAGAGGAGTGAGTGTTAGACACAGAGACCTCTCTTTTGAATTTAGAGTATCACAGGAAAGGGAGAGGTGCTTCAAAGACCAGAGAGAAGACTGGGAGGGAAAGAATTTTGTTGAAGACATCTTCCCCAGAAAGCTTCTTGGGTATAGATTCCACAAGGCTTCGGAGATGCTGCATCTCCTCTGGGAAGTCTTCCATAGCTAGAAAATGATTTGTTCTCTTTTTCATCTTTTATATTTTAATTATTTATTTGCAGTACTAGAAACAGAACTGAGACTTTGCACTGAGCTAGATCCCCACACCTTATTTTTTTAAATTTAAATTTAACTTTTTGTGAGACAGGGTACTGCTAAATTGCCCAGACTGTACCTGAATTTGCCATTCTCCTGTCCAAGCTTGTCAAAATGCTGGGATTACAGGTACACAATGCCATGCCTAATTTATATTGTAATTCTTGCTATGTGTTTTTCTTGCCACCATTTATGAGTTTGTCAAGGAGTTCAAACTCTCCTGGTTTTGTCTTTGTGTCTCTAGCACCTAGCACAATCACATCACAAGGCAGGTTCAAGATGTTTGCTGAAAAAGAATTAAACTGAAATGAATTTAGGTGCTAAGTTGGTGGCTATAAAGTCTGTGTTGTTTTCTGTTTGTAACTGAAAGCCAGTTTCTATCATAGTCCCTAGGACATAGAAGTCAATAAATGTTTGCAGAAAGAATGAAAGAAACAAATGAACATATGGTATATGGGTCTAAGCATTAGTGATAATAAGGGAGTACTATTTTTAGGTCATTTGAAATCACTTTAGTCACTAATCTTTCCTTTGCTTGAATTCTTTGGTCTTAAATAACAGTTCTATGAGATTATTCAGGGAACGTTAAATGATTATGGCAAGTGGTTCTACTTACAGCCAGGCTATCTGGATTCAAAGCCTGATTTTAATATTTTCCAGCTGTGTGACTTTCAGCAAGTTGTTGAATATTTCTGAGCCTCTGTTTCTTCATTTGTAAAGTGGATGTAAGCACATTGCCACCAAGATGGGTACGGAGTAAGCACGAAAGAACTTAGAATAGCACTTATCACATAGTAAATACTCATTCTTTTATTATTTATACAAATTAGGAGGTTTACTGTAACATTCAATATAATTAAGAACATTTACTGACTTTCATTATGTGCTTGACACTGGGTTAAATCCTAAGGAAGATAATATGGTGAAAACAATTGGTCCTTGCCTGCAAGATGTTCATGGTCAATAAACAAAAATTTAATAATATTAAATTTTATAAATTTTATAATAATATTAAATTTAATAAAATTTAAGGCAAATAAAACAAGGTCAGCAGAAGGAAGAAATGAATAGATTTTAATTGGTACAATGGTATAAATAAGGTGTCTTAAGGAGATTCTGAGCCTGGAGTTGGAAAAATAAGATAAGTGAGAAAATATAAAAATGGTGGGGCAATTTGTTTGGGGTGTGTGTGTGTGTGTGTGTGTGACTGTGGGAAACCATTAAGGTTTGGATTCATCTGTATTTGATTTTGTTTTCTCCCCACCCCTGTATAATGAAGGCAGTTTTGCATTTGTGAGTCTATAGCACGAGTATGTTAAGTCAAAAACAGGATACCACCCATATCCTTAACAGACCTTTATTCTCCAAATCCCATTAAAGTGAATATGTGGATTATGGTATGTGTGTGTTTTCATGACATCTAGTCATAAGCTTCAGGAGCAATAGGAGTGTTCCTAACTCTAGAAAGTAGTGGCTTCAGCTCCATAGGCATTGGGAATTTACATTCCATGTTCCCCCAAGGAGTTGGTAGGAGGTAAGATGAATGACTGAGAGATATATAGAAAGGTGACATATCCCCTTGTCTCTGGCCTCACAGTGTGTCTGAAAGTGGGAGGCTGGCCCAGAAATGTGGGGCACATAGTAAAGAAAATAAAGCACTTGCCATGCCACTAACTTCAAAGGCTGCCTATGTGGATAAATCCAGGCTATCTGGGATGTCCAGTGTACAGTAATTTGCCTCTTCAGTCTCAGTCTAATCTCCATGGAAATTGGAATCATTTTCTTTAGGAAGTTGATATGCAGTAAAAAGCAGCAAAACACAGAATAAACACAAAGAAACCAAGAATATGATGGTTATTGAGACTTGGAGAGCACAAACTTACCATCTGCACACATGCACACACACGCACACACACACATATTTTCATTTCTTCCCCTTTTTTCTATCCCAAGTATTGAAAGATTGTCATAGAATTGTGATTGCTTTTGTCGTGGGTAAATATTATAGCACCTAACAAATGTCTCTTGGAAAAAAATCATGCATGTATTCACAACAAAAATTATCATGTGCCTTTTTAATATATGATAGATTTGAGGAAAGAGATACAGAAGTAATTAGGTGATAGTGACTATCTCATGACTTAAAATCACCTAGAGAAGAAGCTGTAAAGAAAAATTAAGTTCTGTAAACATGGCCCAGGGTGTCTGATGTTCAGTAAGCAGAACTCACAGGTTAGGTTTAGAACAAGACTGCTCATTCCCATGAACCTCTTGCGGCCAAGCCATCATTAGATTCACTCCTCTGAACTTTTTGAAAGTCTACAAGTGAATTTTCTTGCTCATCTGAATTAAAAATTTTGTGTGAGTGATTTTCCTGGAAGCAAGTTATGAGGCGTTTGTAGAGAACATGCACAAATATCCTGCCCTTTTATTCCTGTGAAAAAGGCAAGAGTTCCTGGAGATGGGAGGTAATTTTAAATAGCAGAACATGCCTTTAAAGGCTCCATTATAGAGTCTGACCTAAATGTTAGGTTGGTCCCGATCATTATGCCTCTTGGCTGTGCCCTGTTCTGTAATTATCAACTCTCCTGCTGTTCTGGTCTTCACAAAAGCACCCACTGAAGCTGCCCAAGTCACAGGTGGATCTGTCAGCTTCTTCCTTCTCGATGCCTGTGATGATATGAGATGTGAACAGAATGTCCTCCTTGGAAGGGGGTTACATAACAGGAGGCCATCTGTGACCCTGCTCCAAGGCAAGATACGGAGGTCTCTCCTCTGTCCTCTGTACTTATAGCTCACTGGTAGTTCCAGATGTTGAAACAAAGTGACTTTTAAGGTCACCCTATTCAGAATATCTAGCATTACAGAATCTGAGGCAAAAAAAATAAAGCAGCATAGCCCTTGAGAGTGGGTTCGAAACAGAGCTTTTAATTCAAGCATTTTTCTCAACTTTCCTAGAAAGTCCTTCAAATTTAAAAAGAATTTTAAGCCAATAGTGCCTAATGCTGGTAAATATGCTGGGCAATGGGCACGTTTTCTGGATCCAGGTGATGGGAATCTAAACTGATGCTTTCTAGAAAGCTTTTTGGTAATAGGTATCAAGAATCTGAAGAATGCATTTTACTTTAACAAGATCTTCCTCTCCTATTCTAATAAAATCTCAAATTCAGAGCTTTGTGGAAAAAGGTGATAATGACTCTGAAGTCTTGGGAACGTATTAAAAGAATTAACATGTAGGGACTCAGTAAGCATTTCCTCAATGGAATATTTGAAACTGTGTAAATTGAAGTTTATAAAGAATTCATACTGGGAAAATAAATATGTCCTAATAATTCTTTTTAAAGCAGAATATAAAATTGAATATACAATATGGTTAAAGTTTTAAAATGTACAATTAAGAAGGCAAGAAATAGACCAAAATATTCAAGGAAGTTTCTTCTGAACCATGGAAATTGAGTGATTTAACTTTTTCTCCGCAATTTATTTTGTATTGTCTAAATTTTCCTTTTATGTAGAAGATATTAGTTTAAATACCTAATCTTTGATGGTGCTGTAGAGGTGGTAAAAGTCAGAAGAGTAATTTCCTGAAGGAAACATAAACTATTCACTGGCACGGAGAACAAGGGAATTTTCTGGAGTGGTGGAATTACTCCATATCTTGACTTTTTGTTTGTTACATGGTTGCAATCAGAAGTAAAAATTCACTGGGCTGTACCATCAACATATGTGCATACCCTATGTGTCTTCCCTGAAACAAAAACACAGTGTGTTGACCCTCTCATTGTGTGATACTCTCACTTGTCTTTCTTCTGTGATACTCATGGCCAGCCCATTTCCACATGGCTCCCATCTCTCTTATTAATTCACTCCTACATACATGGTCCTACTTTCATCTTTATATTGTAGACAACTGAGGGGGGGTGGGAGTTTAGCTCAGCAGCACAAGCGTCTGCCTTTCTATATTGTAGACAAATGCAGGGAAGAACAGTGTGGTCTCCTTTCTGCATAGTTCTTCAAAGACAATTCCTACTTCTAGTCTGTATTCAACTTAACTTGCTATGTAACCCTAGGTATTTAACTTTCCTTTAGTTTCTTTTCATTTTTAAAACAGAGGGCAGGGAGTTCATAACACTTACCTCATCAGGTTATATTGTACAGATTAGGATTAAATGTATCAAGTGCTCCAATCAGGGTCTTAAGATCTGGTGGGCTTCTAATAAGTAGAGTCAAATAGTGTTGTTAGTGAGACTAGTCTCCCATTCACTACTGATCCGGAGTACCCTCACCATTTCTCAAAAGTATCCTAAGCCATTCTTCCGAGCATTCCTAACTCACTCATGACCATGTTCACCCTTGTAAGTCTTCTAGTTTTTGTGACCCAAATTACCCTTTAGCCACAAACTTTGATATAGAATTTGCTGCTATTTTATGGCAAAGAGAAGTAACATTTTTGGTCACTCACTATATGACAACACAATTATGAACCAGTATACAATATCTCTAATCATTTTATAATAATCTTGTGAGGCAGTATAATTATGCCCATTTTATAGGAGAGGGAGAAGATTCAGTGTAAAATATTCAAATAAGTTGTAAGACTAGTCTATCTGAATTCTATCTAAATTTGAGTCCATTTCTTTCTTAGCTCCAAATCTGTGTTTTTTCTTCTTTAATATGAGCTAGGGTTCTGCCCTCTTAGGCTTGAAAACATCTTTTCAGTCAGATAATGCCATCAGCATCAGGCACCACTCTTTCATATACCAAAACGGATGCTCACAGTTTCTCTTCTTTTTCTTTTAGACCTTATTAACATCATGTGCATAAAACCTAACTTCCAATGGTACCATCCACAACTCCTCATTTAAAACTCTTCTCTGGCCACTGAAGCCCACTTTGCCCAGGGACATGACAGACTAAAAAGGGCTACTCCCTGAAAATAGCCCTCAGCAACTGATGCAAGATGGCGGATAGCAGCCCCAGCTCTCCCACCACTCAGTTGTAATTCTGAGGTATGCAGTCAGTCTACAGATCCTCAGAAGGTTAATACTCCAGTCACCGAGGTGTAACTCATGTGAGAACACACCCTTTTGCCTGCCTTACCTTTTTTGCCTCACTTTTCCATCTCCTGACTGCATCTCTTTCACCTTCCAAATGAATCACCCAATTCCCTGACTGAGCTAAAAACCAAGCAAAGGCAAGAATGTGTATCTACCAGGTACCTGCCTTATCTTAGTCACTTTTCCATTGCTAGTAAAAAATGCCCAATACCCACAATTCAAAATGGTGAGGGGTTTAGTTTGGCTCATTGTTTCTGTCCTTGGTTGGTTGGTTCCAAGGCTGGAACAAAATGGCAGAGGGGCATGAGAGAGGAAAGGGGTGCTCAAACCATGGCAGCCAGGAAGCAGAGAGAAAATGAAGGAACCAGGGACAAGAACACATCCTTTTAGGCTGCATCTCCAATGACCCAACTCCAATCAGGCCTTACCTTCTACCAGCACATTTACTTAGTGCACTGATCAATGGATGAGTCCACTGGTGACTATGGCTCCAACAAGATCAAATGACTTTCCACCATGAGCCACTTAGGGAGACATTTTAGATCTAAACTGTAATCAGTCTTTATGTGGCTTTGACCCTAGTGAGGGAAATCAGTCATAAATAAGAAAACAGTAAATTAGAAATAATTATAGATTATGACAATTTCCAGGAAAGAACCAAGATAATGGTATAGAAAGTGGGAGAAAGGAATTGTTTTCAGATATAACAGGTAAACATGATTTCCATGAACAGTGACCTTCAAATTGAGACCAGAGAACAAGAAGGAGCCAGCCACACAAAGAGCAAGGGAGAGAGAATTCTAGGAAAGGGGAACATACAAGATAAAGTCCTCCACATTGAGAAAATGCTTTTCATATTTATGAAATAAAAGGAAAACTGTTGCTGTTGGATAGTGACTAAAGATTTGGAAACGGACAAGTGACAGACCTTCAAGACCTGTAGAAATATCAAGATGTCTGGTGACTCAGGAAGCCACTGACATGATTTAAGGGAAGTCCTTGCTCTGCAAGTAAATTTGAGTCCTGCATGTAGGTTATTGTTTTCCCTCTTCTAACTAAAAGTCGTGTAATTCAGATCCATTCACCAGGCTGCAGGGAGGAGGGGAAGGGCAGAGGGAGGCTGCTTCTGCAAAGAAGGATGTCAGGAGACACGGAAAGTATCCTTTGTTTCATCAAGTTAGTTTTCCTTTTGATTCCCCAATACCTCTAATTCTGCATGTCACCAGGAAATAGGTGTACTGCAGCTTGGTGACAACCTTCTCCAGTGTCTATGGAAACCTGGGGATGGGCCATTTTTCCTTCATCAAAAGAATGGGCTGGCTTCCTGAAGATAAGTAAAGCCCCATTGTTGCTCTCAATGGTTAGAGAAGGAGCAAGCACAGGGGTAATAAAGATAGACTGAGTTTTGCTAATGATATTGCAGGAAATAGCATGAATTAAGTAAATCATTTCTCTCCAGCCTAATTATAGATGCTTCAGGATGAAAATACAAGAAAGAACCTCGGACTGGGACTTTGCTTCTTATTTCAGCCATTATTTCCAGTATTTTTTTTCCTCCTTTGGCCAGAATGCCCAGATATGTTAATGTCTGACAGCTATGAAAAGAGCTGGCTTCTAGGTCTGTGAATTAGAACCACTTAGCTGTGTTCCTAAGAGAAACAATAGAACTAAACAAAGTAAGGTGGGAACAAGACAGAGTATTATTTGACAACAAAAGTCTCCCGACTTAAAGATCCTGTGGGTGTAAGTCTCTTTTCCTCTCCCTACTCCTTGGACAGGGGTTATCTATCTAAAGGAAGGCCCATCGTGTTATTTAATAGCATTAAAACCTTTGTGGCTTCCGTTAGACTGCAAGATAAAGCCTAAGCTTTTTAGCACAACTCTATTCAACCTCAGATCTCATCATCTACCTTTGTACTTACTCTGCTAGGCTATTTCCAGTTCTTCAAAACACCAAGCTGTGTGGGGCCTCTGAGCTTTTCTTGAGCTGGGCTCTCCTGGTTTATCCTGCTTCATTTTAAAGAATATATGCCTGTCTTCCAAAGTTTCACTGGGGAATCTTTTCCACTTTGTTCTTATTCTTACAATATCGGAATCTACATTCTGACTCCCAAATGGTCAGGTTTGGTCTGGGGTGCATTCACTGTATTTATATCCCTAATTAATGACCTGCCTTCATCTATGGGCTTTGCCTATAATTTTGCAGTTGTCTGACTCAGACATGTGACTTGTTTTGTAAAATGAGATGATAGCAAACTTAACATGAGCAAATGTTCAGAGTATGTGTGGGTTTCTTGTCCTTTTACATACATTCTTATGTGATTGTCACCAGCTGAGAAGTAGCCTGGGCCAGCCTTTTGGAGATTGAGAGATGCATGGTGTAGTACTAAGTTGTTCCAGTCAAGGTCATCTGTACAAGCCAGCATCAATCACAAATTCACTGAAGGTACATGAACGAACTCACCCAGATTGGTAGAACTACCCAGATAGCCTATAAATATGATTATTGTTTTTTGAAGCTACTAAGTTTTAAAGCACTAGAGAAACTGGTCCAACTTATGTTATAATCTCCTTATTTGCATGCATCCAGTAAGAACTACTTCTTTTAGGAGGTCTAGTGAGAGGTAAGGAGAAGGCAGCCATATTTACTTGATCTTTTTGAGTGGTCAGTAATTTCTTTCTCGTGGACTGGTTATAAAATGGGAGGGAAAGGAGATGGCTCCCCCTACAGGACATATTAGATCGACTATGCAAAGTTATAAAAGACTATTCCCAGAAACACTGTACACCCCATTTCCCTATAAGTGTGTGTTTGTTTTAGGAAATGAAGGAGACACAATCTCAGTGTAAACCCCTAAGGAAAGCATAAGGGGACAGATAAAAGGATGAAGAAGAACGAAATGATGCTGGCAGAATAGGAGATATGCTTTGTGGAAGGAGCTGGCCTTCACTGACATTCCTCCACTCCCCACCCAGAAGCACACTCACGGGTCCGTTCTTTGAAGTGTTGCCTATCATCATGGAGCATATTTGATGAGCAACTTCCTCCATGCCAGACACTACACAAACTCTCAGTGATCCCTCTTGATAACACTACAGGTGGGTTCTGTTGTTATCTTCACTTAACTGATGAGGAGGAAGAGTCAGAAAGGAAATTGCTCAGAACTACATAGCCAGAATTAGTATACAAATCTCAGCAGATTTTCTCTGACTTCTGTACTTCAACTGCTCTTGAGGAAAGCAGCCACATGGAGCTTTTGTAGCCCATCATATTGTGCATTGGTCATTGAGTGTGGATCAGCAGGAATGGACAGAGGGAAGGAGAATCATGTCTTCCAAGTTCCACTTTGGGTTCTCAAATTAGAGCTACTAGACCTGAGTCATTCTGTCCCAGATTGTTTCATGCTTCTATGCTTTTAGTTTTGTTCATTATATTAATCTGAGGGAGCACAGTCTTGAAGACAAGCAATTTGGAGATGTGCTTACCCTTGGTAAGACACTCCACATGACGTGGCTGAATTTAATCTGTGTCCTTGGCTCATCTCACTATCATTGTCACAAAAACATGACCAACTACCACTTTTTTTATCTTCCTGCCCACAGCATGTTCTTATTCAGCTATTTTAGTCCATTCAATTTCTACAGCAGAATATTTCCAAATATATGTAACCACATAATTATACCCTTATAATTCATTGATTTAAATTCATTCTATAGAAATAACTCAGTATGCATTCCTTCCTCAAAACAAAAGATTTCCCTTCCATTCAATTTTTTTGCATTGTCCTCTACCCCAGACTTTGTCTGAATTTATCTCCCAGGGAATGAAAGAAGCCTACCTCTGTACTACCAGAAATATTCTCAGCCAATTTATACTCCCCCCAAAGAAGATGTATGTATTATTTACTCTACAGAAAAATAAGTCAGATTTTTTTTGCTCCTACCTGCAACTACATTGACTTCAAGTATGACTTTAGTATTTTGCATTTACCAGGATTTATTTGGCAATCAATAAGAGAGAGTCCAAAACAAGTGACACAATTTTGACATAGTGAGTGACAGAACTAAGTAAAAATGTTCATTGCCACTGTCAACCACCTAGGAAGTGTCAAGGAAGCATTTTCCTGTCCTCAGCTGAATTATAATATGCATGTGGAAATTGATAATTATGTCCATTCAACACTTTTCAAAGTACCTTCACATGTTAAGATGCAAAAACATGAAGCTAAGTGCTCAACTCTTTATTAAATCAGTGTGAAGTTTTACAGTTAAAGAAAGCAGATTTACACATGCAATTATCCCTCAGCTTTTAAGAAGGTCTAAAAGATATGTGAACCATGCTCACAGAAACCTCCATTTCCCCTGATACAAGACATCATTCTCCTGCTGGAAGAAATGAAAGGAGATGACAGGAAGCTATACAGTGTTGGAAGGTGTGTGCTTCTCTTTGATTAGCGGGAGAAACATAATCTCTATATCTAGAGAGTTCAGAGACCCTTCAGGCATAGGATGAAAATCAAATTTATTTAACAAGTGAATAGTAATGTCTACCCATGAGACTCTTCCTAGAGTACAGTGGTGAGAGAGACAGGCAAGCACCATTCGCTGCTCTGCTAGGAGACACAAACACTAATCATACACATCAATAAGACCATTTCAGATGTAATAAGTGCCAAAAAAAAAATAAAATGGAATGAAAATCTGGTTCATGGCTCCCCTTTTCCTCATGCTGTATATTTAAGTCACATGCATATTGCTAGCCTAGGAAAAGATCAAAATTCAAAATCTGAAGTATGGCTTCTACTGAATGCATATCACTTTCACATTACAAAGTCAAAAAAACATAACTCAAACTATGTAAGTTGGGGACCATCAGCAATGGAGAATTAATCTTAGACAGAGGTTCAGTCTTTGCCGTTGGCTACTGCCTTACGACTGATAGGCCTTTGGAATGTCATGCCTGATAGAATGTCTTGGTTAGTCTGGAAATCTTCACCACTGGACAATTAACAATGTGACTGATGATGGAGACATTGGTTTTATAGAATCTCAATTCTACTTGCAAAGAGACTGAAGCCTAATGGTCAGCCCTGTGTTATCAATTCTAACCCTAGAGGACCAGCTATTTAAGATCCAATCAAAACTCTAGATATAAAACCATGAGTAAACGTCCCTGTATAGCAATACTTTGTACGTATTATTACACATAGGTAGATGTTCTCTCTCCATGGAGAGCTTGGTATTTGGGACTTTTCTTGGATCTTCTCCTGTTGCTTCCTGTGGCTGGTTTAATCTGCATTCTTTCTGTAATAAATTATGACTGTATGGTTTTGAGTGAGTTTTATTCATCTTTCTGGTTAATTACCAAAACTGAAGATAGCTTTACCCTCTACCATAAGAGAGTAGTCTTATGAGGTCTGTGGTCCTTCTAACTGAAGCCATTATCACTGCTACACAGCGGTATCAGAGAAGACCCAGCACCAAGTACAGCCCACAGCCCACAAGCTGAAAGACTCTCTTTGGCTGATGCTCTATACCAATACTGGCTCTGTAGAGATTTCAACTGCTCCAGCGTCTACTTGATCTCCTTTGTTCTTTTAACTGACCTAGAGCCATTGTACTATTTGGTAATACTCATCCATCTTGAAGGGAATTTCTTTGTATTGGCTACACAACCACCAATTATCACAATCCCCCAAATGTCCTATTATCACCCTTTAAACTTGGACAGTCCTCAACAGGAACTGAAGGCCTGAGTAGTTTGTTTGCTGAATGTCAGAAGAAAACTAAACAAAGTGATAGTTTCCTATGAGAAATAAGAAGTATGTCTAGGGACTCTTTAGGCAGAATCTTACAGAGAATTTTTCCCTAGTCACATAAATTCTTTCCTCCCTCTCTTTATCCTTCACTCTTTCTCTTTTATTTCTTCCTATTTCCTCCCTCTTTCTCATTCCTTCTATTCTTTCCCTCTCTGCCTCTCTTTCCTTCCTTCCTTCCTTCCTTCCTTCCTTCCTTCCTTCCTTTCTTCTTCTTTCCTTCCTTTCCAATAAGTCCTGACCTCACTTGACAAAGACTAATGAAGTTTCTTACTAAGACCCATTCTAGGCCAATTACAGGTGGTCTGGATTTGTAAGGCTGCAATAGACCATGAGGAGGTCCTAAGCTCTGTGATCCTTCATAATCAGAGAAACTAAACTAAGATTTCAGAATCATCACAGTCTTCCAACCAGCTACTCAGTGTGGCATGAGCATACCCATCCTCATCACTTATTGCCCTCCTTTTAAAGACACTTTCACCTTTCCATTTGTATTTTTGGCGCTCTCGGGCACAGATTCATTTCTCAACACATTGTTATTTATTCAACAGACATTATTTTAATATCTTCTATGTTTCTTGCCATAGGCCAGGCATGGATGATACTGAAATTAATAGCACATGATCTTACTCCCCTCTTGAAATTTATTATTTGTAATTCACCTAATAAATACTTGTGAAATATATACTTTGTGCTTGATACCAAGCTAAGAATTTCACATATATTAGTTTTAATTTTTCCAGTACTCCTATGGTAGATTTGTAGTTTCCTGTCCCATATGCCCTATAGAACCTTGCCACCCTATCAGAAAGTAGACTCTCTTCCCCCTCCTTAAACCTGGAAGGCCTTTGTAGCTGTCTAGAATAAAAGAGTGGTGGAAATGATACTATGTGACTCCCAGGACTCTGTTTTAGTGGACAGTATACCCTGCCTTGGGACAGTCACCTTTGAACACAGTCATCAAGGTGGAAGGGAAGCCCAGGAACATGAAGATACTGATGCAGAGAGAGACTGAAGTCTTTAATCCTTAGTCCCAGTCAAACTCCCAGCCAACAACCAGCAATACCAGCTTTGCACCTGTAGGAAAATCATCTTGGAAGCAGGTCTTTAGCCCACAGCTGAGCAGTCACTGTTGACTCTTGGTGATGCAACGTGGAGCCTTCTCTATGTGCCCTGCCCATACTGTAAGATACGCAAGTGACCTAAGTCTTTGAGTGTTAAATTCTGTGTTACAGTCTCTTACACAGCAATTGATAACCAGAAAAAGTACTGAAGTTAGTGTTAATAAAATGCTAATGTTACAGATGAGGAACAAGAATAGTAGCAAAGTTAAAAAACACTAAGCCCACACACCTATAAATGGCAGGGATAAGAGAACACCTGATGAACCTAGATTTTAACCTAAGCACCACATTCTTAGGCTGCTTCGCTCTAGTGGATCCTGATTCCAAAAGAAGTGTGAAGGCAGGCATTTGGTGATCACCGCTCACATAGAGAGCAGATACAATGTACCAGGCCCATGTTTGGGATAAGATGACAGCAAAATAAGATTGGTGGTTACTATTATTTTTCTTACTTAACAAAGGAGGACAATGAAGCACAGAGGAATGAAGTAAGTTGCTGAAAGTCATGGCAATAATTGAGGAACAGAACAAAAACTTAAACCCATGCAGTTTGTTTCTAGAGAAGTGACTTCAAACCACAGCTTATTATCTCTGTAATTTCAGAGTCTGAATTCAAAAGTGGTATAGTTGGGTATTATCAGCTCAGGATCCCAGATGAGGCTGTAGTTCAGATGTCAACTGGGGCTGCGACTAGTCATTTGAAGACTTCACTGGGGTTGAAGAACCACTTCTGAAGTGTGTAACTCACAAGATGTTGTTAGTAGCTGGAGCCCTCAGTTTCTCTCCATCAAAGAGAGAAGCTCACGCTAATCGAATGACATCACATCATGGTAGCTGGTACCACCTAGAGTAGGTGATCCAAGCAGGAGTAACCAAGAGCAGAAATGTGTTTAATAATCTAAGGTTAAAAGTCAGGCTCTATCTTGCTGCATTTCGTTAGAAGCAAGTTGTTACGTTTGGTCTACAATCAGGGAATGAGAAATTAAGCTCTACATTTTGAAGGGAACAATGTCAAAGAGCTCATGGATATAATTTTAAACTCCACAAGAAGTAAGAAAAGATGAATACAAAAACAGTTCAAGGAATTTAGGACTCATCTGAATCTTAAAACATAGGTTACTTGATTCGACAAAACTTGGAGAAGGAAGGAGATGCAATTCAGGCTAAAGAAGTAGTATATGAAAAGTAAAGAAGTCTAAAGAATGGAAATAACTCTTTATATGGCGGGGTTCTCGGGGAAGTGAGAGTGAGAGATGAGGTTGGAGAAGCAGTAGACAAGGCTTAGACATATTATTAGGCCTTGTTGATGAGCTTTGTTTCATCCTAATACTTTGGAAACTAGGGTAAGGTAGTGATGCAGTCAAAATTGCACTGTAGAAAGTTTCTGTAACTTCTCCTGGGAAGAATGGATGTGTAGTGAGTGACCAGTTAGGAAGCTATTGCAGGAGTTCTAGGAAGCTGAGGGTGGGAATGGGCATGGACGGTACAGGGAAAGTACCATGTGGGCAGGAAGAGAAGCATGGCAGTGGGATCCACAGCTTTGGGGGACAGACTCTTTAAAAGTTTAGGAGCAGATAGAGGAGTCTGGGAAGGGTCTTGGATTTGTTCTGGCAGAAGATTTGAATTAATCTTTGCAGAATGCTTTGTGAATTACCTCACCCACACTAGCTGCAGAAATAAGGAAACCAAATGTCAACTATATTGATGGTGATGGTACTGGTCTTGTCTTGGTGCTTTGGGCAGCCAAATTTGAGAAAGAAAACACCTTCAAATCATGTGTGGGTACATGGCAGAAAGAGCACTATTTCCTTAAAGAAAAAAGCTTTCCTAGCTGATTCTTTATTTAACAAGTTACTATTGGCAGCATCTTTGTGGTTATGGCTGGGACAGGACTCTTGGCTGCTAAGAAAGTATCGAACAACAAATCAGTTGACAAAGAATTGATTCCTTTTCACATCTCTTGCCCTTAGGCCACAAGTCTACAAAATTGCTAAGTGGTAGAGGCTTCTGAATCTATGCCTTTGGCTCGCTGGAATTGCACAAGCTTGTTAATATTGACTTTTATCTAATTACTTTACTATTTAGTTGCCAAGGTTGTTCTTTTTAATTTTTTCCTGGTTATCTTATGCCCAAAGGGAATGCTAATTAATAGGGAGGCCTAGGCTCTCACACATTCAAAGCACAGACTCCTTTCTCCCTACTCCACTACTTGCTCATTTTGAGAATTACCTAGCAGTTCCTTTGTTTAAACTTTCTGTGCCTCCATTACCTTATCTTTAAAATGGGCACAATTCTATTAACCTTGTCATTTTCATTATAGAGTAATTGTGAAGATTAGTAAGTATTCTGCCTGGCACTTAAAGGTGAATGAAGAGCAATTACAGATAACAATCATTCTGTTTGCAGAAGAGATGCTACCAGGGCTTCCCTGACCTATTGGAGGAGTAAAACATCTTAAAATTGCATGTGAGAGGCTTCATCGTTCCTAAGTTTGCCTGTGTCATCAGGGCTTCTCAAGGGTAGCTGCTAAGCCTCACACAAAATCAGTCCAAAACTCAGAAGGTTGCCACTTCAGTGCTGGTATTTCCATTTTAGCCTAAGTGTTCAGGTGTTTGAACCTACTTTTCCCTTTTGAGACATGAGCCTGAACTAGACTTTATCCTCTAAAGCTAAGGTTTCCTTCTTGGAACTTCATTTTTATTTTGTCTTGCTCCAAGCTGGAATTGCTTCCTTCATTCCCAAGCCACTGATTCATATTCCCCGGCTAGAGCAACTAGGAGGTTTTTCCATTGACTGCGAAGAATAGTATATGGTAAATTAACAACAATGACTGAAATTGAATGCTGGCCAAGTACTGGGCACTCTGATAAGAGGTTCATGTCTATAATATCCTTTATTTTATCCTTCATTTTTTTTGGGGGGGGACTGGGGACCAGACCAGGGCTATATATTCTAAATACAAACTGTACCTCTGAGCCTTTAGGCAATATGTGTACTATTTTTTTCCTCTTCATACAATTCCTAAGAAGGTTCTATTTCTAGCCTCCTTTTGCAGGTTAGGAAAAATAAGAACATGGGTTATTCCTTAGCTAGATAAAGACTTATCTAAGGGCTTAAAGGGGAGGTAGTCTCTTTCTAATGTTAATATTTAGGGATCTGGGATGATCAAAGGTTTTGTTTAAAAGATAACAGATACCCCATTCTAGAAAATGCTATATTAGTCACTGACTTTATAGCAAGATTATATGTTTCAGTACTATTAATATTCAGGATAGATCCTTACCTGTTACAGGAAGATGGGGATGTTTTGTGGATAACAATGTTTAGCAGCACCCTTGGCCTTTGTTCACTGGACACTATTAGCAATTGTTGTAGACAGATGGTGGTGTAAAGTGGTTCACCAGAACTATGCAAGATGAGATCTGGGAAGAGGTTGATCTAACCGAAAAACAAAACAAAAAAAAACCAAACAAAACTCTTTGTCTTAGGAGAAAGAAATGCTAGGCAGCAAGACAACAGATATTCTCTGCAGGCTCTCAAGAAACTGAGCTACTTATCATAAGGTCTTATACCTGGGAAGGCAGAGCCAGGTTCAAGCCCACAGCTGTCTAACTTTGTGTCATTTTCTCTCTTTCCTCTGTTTCGGGGTGGGGGAAGAAGCTCATAAGACAACTAGTGTAGGAGTTAGCAAACTACAGTTCATCAGTTAGATATGGCCCTTTGCTTGATTTTATAAGCAGTTTTATTGCAGCACAGGAAAATCCCTGCATGTACCTATTACTTATAATGGCCTTTGTGCCACAAACAGACTTGACTCAAAGCAACAGAGACTGCACTGCCCTAAATGTCCAATTGATTTAGTCTGGCCCTTCCCTGAAAAAAAATTGCCAATCCATAATTTAGTAAATGAATCTCTGTTGATATTTTCCAGTGGTTGCCTACTATAGAGAACCAAATAGCAGCAAGGCATTGGCTTGTCTCATTTTCCTATTTTCATCTCCCCACCCTCATCCCAAGTGGTTCTGGTGCTGAGTTCTCCATTCCTGTTCCAAGAGGCAGCTCGTGTCATCTGGGCCATGACAAGCAACTCTCTTCCGTGCAGAATCATGGAGCACCAGCTATATTTCTTTTTTTTTTCCCCGTATTTGTCAACACCAGTTTCATCTCCAAATCCTGTGACTGAAAAGTGAAAAGGATTCATGAAGTAAGATCTGTGACACAAATTGCATGTGTGAATGTACCTGAAACTTACTTGTTGTAGATATCACTATACTTGATGGTATTTTATCTGCCTTGTAAAGAGCTGAAAAGCTTAACAGCAACTAACACTACAACAAAACCCATCTCTATCCCACCATTAGACTGAGAGAGCTATAACTTCCCTGTGCTTGTCAGATTTTAAATGGATTTGGTTTTATTGCTCTTCTCATGTAATATTGGAACATATCAATCTACATCAAGACACCATTTAGAAA
>PVJX010004654.1:0-92417 GCA_004027295.1 Dolichotis patagonum
GTATTGTGGTTTTATATGACTTTTTGCTTCATGCTTTTCTAGGAATTGTTTTGTTTTGTCTTGCTTTGTTTTGTTTTTCCCTCTAATACAGAAAGGATAGATATACATGTAGAAACTCATGCATGTGTAGAGCTTATAAACAGTTTACGAGAACCAACTATATAATGCATGTTGAAATGAACAACTATTTTGAAGAAAAAGAGACACTACAGCATCCAGTGCTGACTCCGTAATGTCACAATGTGAAATCCAGCAATACTAACATTTTTTGTTCAAAGTGATTTTGGCTTGTTTTGTTTTGTTCAAGTTAAACACACATGAAGGTATGGACAGCTGTTTTGAAGAAAATGAGACACTATGACAGCCATTCTTGGCTTCCCTATTGTCTGGTCTTGAAGACCTGAAACGCCCTCCTTGTCCTGCTCAGATCAATTCCATACTGTGTTGTTTCACGTAACTCCCCGTATATGACAATATGGGCAACTATTTGGAAGAAAACAAGAGTCAATATGATAGAGAGTGAATATTTCCTATTGTCTAGCTTTGAAATTTATGTCTCTTACATTGCTTTCTTGTGACCTGCTTTGTTCTGTTTTGTTGTGTTTAATTTTACCTTTTTGATATAATTGCATGTATGTTTGAGTGTGTAAGATGGATGACCATATTGCTGTTTTTGTCAGATCGTGGAGCAGAACTGTTAACAGTCTCACTGTTTGAATGTCTATCTTTCATGTTTTAATTATGTAATTTGAACAACTATTTCCAAGAAGTCAGTATGTAATTTGTCAAGTAATGATTTCTTAGTAGGGTTTTTTTTGGTTCTTTTCCCTTTTTCCTTGGAATTCTGTATTGTTGCTACCCTTTATTGTTTTGTTTGGTTTTTTTTCTTTAAATAAAATTTTTTAAAAAAGAGGTTATGAGATTTTCTTAAAACAATCGAAGCAATATAAGTTAGACATAAAGAACTACAGGGTAGAATTTGAGGTTTTCATTCTTTATGCTTGAAAAAATTCTCATCAAAAACAGACAGAGTGAGACTATATATGTGACATGGAAACATCTGGATGTTTGCCTTGACAAATTCTTTATATTAAATCATGAGCAATCATTGACAGACTCCTCACTGACTTGGCAACAGATGACGGGCACGTTCTGGAGACAATTAGAATAGCAATTAAGTAGATAAGAAACATTAGAACAAGAACTGGAAACAACAGCTGTGATATTGCTGCTAAAGAACTTGATTTACCTTTTCCAGTGCTGACTACTCCCATTTCAGAAAGAAAGATAAGTCAAGTATAGTCCGCTCCTCATTTCTGCGGTTTCTACACCTCTGGAGTCAATCAACCATGGGTATAAAACATTGGGAAAGAAACTGAGTCTATGTTTAACACAGGCAGACTTACCATTATTCCTTAAGCAACATAGTAAAATAACTATTTCCATACTATTTGCACAGTACTATGCAATTTAAGTAATAGATGATTTAAAGAATATAGAAGGATGTGCAAAGGTCACATGCAAATTCTACTCCATTTTATATAAGTGAATTGAGCATCATGGATTTTTATCCATGAGGAATTCTGGAACTCATTCTTCATACATATGCAAAAATGACTGTACTTCAAACTGCTCAATCAGCAAGTTTCATTTCAAATAACTCTCACGAACCAACAGAAGCAGCTCCTTTAGTATGCTGAGAAGGTAAGTTTGCCACAGTGCTAATCTCACTGATAGAATGAGGAGCCCCCATTCCCAAAATATCTTCCCAAAATTCTTTACAGTCCTAAGACATCTACCATTTGTTCAACTTCTGAGTGAAAACATTCAGAATAAGACAGAGTAGGTGTTTTAAGCATATATTGATTATACAAATAAATACAATAAAAAATAACTGAAATATAATTGAATACATGAGAATGAGAAGTTAAAATATTCTGTGGCCAGGATAAAAATGAAAAAGTAAGGTAGAATGTTCCAATATTTATTTGACTCCTTTTGCTATCAATATGGCCAAAAAGACAATAGATTTCCCAGTTTCTTTGGTCACAGCTAAATAAAACCATGTGAACAAGTCTGGGACAACATCTGTGACACATGTCAATTCTAGGTCATTGCTTGTTTGTTTGTTCATTTGAGACAAGGTCTTGGTATGTAGTGCAGGCTTGCTTATATAGCCCACCTGAGCTTGAACTCACTGATATCTTCCTGCCTCAGCCTTCCAACTTCTGGGATTACAGACATGTACCACTATACCCAGAAATTCTAGGTCATTTTTAACACAAGGTCACACTCCCTTCTTGCCTTTTGGCTTTTCTTTTTCTCATGGGCTGGAGCTTTTACATGACCCTGACTTTCCTTCAACCATAAAGATAAGTACCATGCCCAAAGGCCTAGCAGAGCTATCTTTAGAAGACACTTGAATCCCTGAATGTCTTCATAGAACAGAGCTGTCTAGCTAATTTAGAAAAATCAACTATTCATGAGAGAGGAATAAACTCATATTTCACTGAACTCATTATATTGTATCTCTGCTATACTGCTTGAGGATTTAGAATTAATTCAATAAACAGAAGTATCAGTGAATATGTGGAAGAAGCTAAGGAGTACTGAAGACAAACTACCTTTTATCAAAAGTAAGTACCATTATAAGGTTCTAAAGAACCTTAGTGTTTCCCAAAGAGAACACTTTTGGAGTTTATGTTATCTCATATATAAGGAATCATCTTTAAATCAATCGAGTGGCAAATGACACTGATAAATGAGCAAAATTAGGCAAATGCTGATGACTAATTAGCAGTCTGCTCTGATAATTCTTGCATTCATTTAGTTAGTAAGCATGAATTCTTTCCCAAAAACTCATAATTTTAAAATCATTGTTATAATCTTTTCAGTGTATTTGTCTATCGTTTCCTCCTAATTCTACTCTCCTTCTCAAACAATATTCAAAGAATCTTTTAATGTATGCCATATTTCAGAATCTGAAAATCTTTTTTTATCTTAAAGAGAATAAAATCAAGGAAAATAAAACAGAATAAAACCAATCAAAACAAACCATTGTAAGTGATACAGGGCTTCAAAACAATACAAAATCAACAACAGTTACCATAATGGCTCTTGTTAACTTCAAAATAACTGCAGATACCTTCAGACATAGTGAAAATCAAACAGAAGAGAAGAGAACCAATAAAAACAAAACAATGAATACAGTAAAGGACTTCAAAAGAAGACAATAGTAAATCCAAAATGACTACCATAACATATCTTGCCATCTTTGAAATAGTTGTTCCTGCCATCTGATTTAACAAAATCCAACAAAAACAAAATCCAACAAAACACAACATTGACAATGATACAGGACTTCAAAACAAGGTAAGAGGGAATTAACAATGGCTACCACCTTCAGAAGGAGATCTCCCATAGATGCCACACTGCACACCACTATCCTCTGACTAGATAATCAGACCACTGCCCTAGACCAGCAAGGTCAGTGAAGCACCAAAACACCATAAGCATCAAATTGCATTTCATCTCAATAGCTATCACTGCAGCCTGTGTTTCTCTGGATCAGCCAGTTGCTTATGGGGTGTGGGGAGGGTGGCTTTCCTTGTTTGCCAGCCCATAGGCTGGCAGGGGCTGGGATTTGGCTGTCCCCCCACCACCAGCTGCCCACGCATGCCACTAGTTAGCAGGGAGAATCTGAAATTCTTGAAAGGGTAAAGCATTTTATAATTCTGATTTTCTGGACCCTTGTTCAGTCTAGTCATTTGTTTTTTTAATTCAAATTCTGGATTTTCCTTATACTATTTTGGCAAATGTCCTTGGAAGAAGTACCATAGTTGTATACCTGCTACTACGCTCAAGACCCTGGTTGACTTTGGAACTGATTACAGCCCTCTTTCCTGCAGCTTCTGAATCTCCTTCCATACATTGCTGAAGAGAGTCACTATTAAGTAACCTGAAGAGACCTAAGCAGTATTTCTGACATCCAAAATTTATCACACCACCAACTTGCATTCTAATTCATGTTTTTCCCAACATTGCCTATCCACACCCCTTATCTCCTTCTCTTGTGTGTCCTTAAATCATCTAAACCCCCAAATCTATGAAATTGCTACAATCATCAATGTTCTTCCTAGTCCAAGGACTTTGAAGATTTCCAGTCCTTTCAGCTTTTATAAGTTTTAAGGCTTTCAGCTTCTGCCTAGACTTTGAACCATTTGCATTCCTTTTTTTAGGAGTCTTTTCTTCTTTCTGATATAGGATTCAAATGATTTGGTTTTTCAGTCATGCTACAAAGTCTTGCAGATTAGATTTTAGCAAGTGATTCTTCTTGACCTTGTAGGAGATTAAGCATAATTCCCGATTTTCCTTGCTCATTTCCTATTAAACATATAGTCTTTACTCTTTTCAGTAGAGCATTATCATTGTAAGTGTCAATTTAGCAATTGTAATTGTAACTGAAATGACAGAAAGTTACATATTCTCACTGGTGGTTTTGGTGATGATAGGATGTATCCAGATGATGAGATAATTCATATACATGATGTGTTTTCCTCCTCAACCTACCCTCCACCCATGCACCTGTGTTGGTTACTGACCCTTACAAGGTATAACCTGAAACTCAAGAAATAGATACATTTCACTGTTTTCTGACAAAAATTAAGCTAAAATAAGTTATCCCAGAACTATAACCACACTGGTCCCACCTTACCAGTGCACCTTTTCACTGAGAAGCTGCTATTCCCTAATTCCATGTAATTAAGATCAACCAACCTGTGTCCTTCATGATTGGTCCACAAAGTAAGTAAGCAGAGTCCCAGATATGTCTCAGATATGGGTACTAAGTCTGAAAGTTCTCTAGTCTTCTGAGATTAATCTAATCTTCTGAGCTACCTATGACTGAAACTGACCATAACTCCCTCTACCTACAAACAACCTGCCTAAAAATCAAGCCAATGTAAAAGAAAACAGAACCAAACAGTAAATCCTTGCTGACATTATCTGAGAATTTAAATCTATACATACCTGACCCATTCTATTATTAATCTTGTCAGTCACATAGGTAATTTTTTTTGCTTAAGATAGTTTAAAATGGGAGCCTATAACTGGAAGAAACCTGATAAATTTATGTTTATATACAAATTGTATCACATTTGAAAAATGATCTTGAAGTTTGAGAACATAAACTTTAAATATATTCATTAGAGCTGCTACCACATCCCAATTTGTTACATCTGAATTATTCTCCTGTGCTCCTACCTTCCAACATCTAAGGACTAGTTCAGATGCAATAGCTAGAATGTTTTTAATTAATTTCTTCTCCTGCTTAGTGACTTCAACTGCCTTTTCAGTAGAAATAGTCTTCCTACTTCTTCTGCTATAGTTACCTATAGTTATATGTACCTATAGTTATATATAATTTCTTCCTCCTTGGATGAACTATAAAATCCTGAATTTTTCCTGTTTTGTGCTTGTTTTTGTCCTTGGAGTTCAGAGTAGAAGATGTAACTGTCACAGAGATTTTTGTTAGGACTCTATGGGTTGTCGCATGAAATATTGATTTTCCATAGCAGATTGCTTCAGTGATTCAGGAGTTTCATTAAAAGAAGCAACTGCAGAGCAGTTTACTAAAACAGATTCTGGGTGAAAAATAGTTTGTTGCTGTTGAAAGTGGGCTCAAATCTACAATTCTGTAGACTCAGCATCTTCCAACCCAGCACAGTCCCTGGCTAAATATTCTGGGCAATTGTTCATTTATTTACTTCTGTGCCACAAAGCTAGAATAACTTTGGAGAATGGAGAGTTTTGATTAATAGATTATAGATAACCTGAAATCTCTTAAATGACTCACTCTCATTACTGAAAACTCTCCATGTCTAAGATTTCACCTTATTAAGTAAAGACAGACCATAATTTAATACTTTGAAATAATCTATTTTGGTATTTTAAATCATCATTTGGAACATACATTTTCTTTGTCATTTATACATAGAAAGTGTACAATATGGTCCCACAGTTTTTCAGGCACAAAATACACACTGGAATATTTTTAAACTAAGTTCCTGGTAGAACAGTTACCTTTAAACTTGTGTCTCTCACTTAGAAGCTGAGTTCAATGGGAAAAAAGTCAGATCAACTGAAGGGTTTTCAGTTCCATTATACTGTTGGGATACAGTAAAATGCATGAATGAATGTATATTGTACTAACTCTACTGTGTTTTGTAACCCCTCAGCTACAGTTACAGTTAACACATTAAGAGACACAAATGCTATTATGGTACACACACATTGAGGAGACCTGAATTTTTAAGGCAAATGGAAGAGTAGAATTGCCAATAGACTTAATTTGGTCAATATCTATATTTGTTAGACTGGAAGGAAGAACAGATCTTCTAGTATGTGTTTACATTCCATGAGAATAAAATTTGGAAAAAGATACTACAAAAAGAGAGAGAGAGATCCCAGCCACAAAATTTGGAAGCTGGAAAACAGATGGATAACTTAGCAGACCCAAGAAGCTAAATCTTAAACTGGCAGTGATCAGAGCCTTGAAACAACTCATTTTACACTATAGACTCCCCTAACAGGAGTCGCTGGCACTAGATACTTCTAGAAATACAAAGGTAGGCTTAAATCAGGCTGGTTGGATACAAATCTTCTCAAGAATACTTAGACTCCAAGATTTCTTTTTCCTTTGGAAAATAAAGTAGAGTTTATTTTCTACAGAAGGTAAAATAGGTTGTCTCTGACTGGGAATCTCTAGACACAATTGCCAGAGGGTACTGAAACCCAAAAAGATAGGGTGTGTAAAATTTTGCACATTAAATGTGATCCCCAGCTTTTGCCCCACTTGGATTCCTCAGCATTGGCAGGCTGGCATATACCCTCTAGGTCAAAGATTGTAGAAGTTTTCTCTAAGGAATATGATGAGCCAAAAAGAAAGACTTCAAGATAATGACATTGGAAGCTCTTTAATTAAATGGTTCACCCATGCACAGAGAGCGTTCAATTAGCTTTTCAGGGCCCATTCTAACATATAATCAGCAAACATCTGGCAGACAATTCTAAGATGAAGACAGAAGTCAAAGCTAACAAGACAAGGATAAAATATGGAGAAACAAAGAATTTATTTTCATGAAAAAGGAAATCTAGAAAACAATGCATGAGCTATAATTAATACCCAGAGAATTTAAAGACAAGTATTACAACTACTAAGCAAGAACATAAGTGTGTGTGCATGTGTGTATAAGTGAGTGTGTGTCTAACTACATATGTATATACATTCAGAAACAACAACAAAAATTCTTTGGAAATTTGGATGGTGGTAGGAATAAAATAAAAGTCGAAAGAATTAGAAGAATTGAAAAGAAACTTCCCCAAAAGTGGGGCAATCAAAATAATATGGAAATAAGGGAAAAAACATAAGACTTTAGGAAAAGCCCAGATGGCAAAAAAATCTGATTAACAGGTGTTCCTGAAAGAGAAAACAGAGAAGATGAAAGAAGAAAAAAAGTTTCAAGAAAAAGAATTTACAAAACAGAACATCCTAATTTTTCAGACTAAAAAGACTTATCAAAAACTTAGCATCATGCAAGCAAAAGACTTACACAGTATCAAGATCTTTTGCATTAGTTTCTTCAGATCCCACTGCATTGGCAATCTAGTCTGCCAGGCATGAAGATTCACAAGCAGGATAAGGATCACTGCAGTGCATCATAATGAAATTGTTAAAAAAAAAAAAAAACAGTGTGCTAAAGAGGAAAATACTAAGCTCTCTGGGAGGGGCTGATTATTTAAGTGGAATAAAAATAAAAATTACAAGGTGTTTCTTATTAAATACTAGGAAATCTTGAAGAATACTATCTAATATAACAGTCACCAGCCTCATGGGCCTATTGACATTGTAACTGTATAAAATTAATAAAATAAAAATGTGTTTACTCAGTTACCCAGACATATGTCAAATACTCAAGCCAGATGCATCCAGTAGCCACATTTTGAACAGTACATTGAGAAAAGTCCATTAATCAACACTGTTTTTGAGGAAATGATCAATTATTAAATGATTGTTTTAAGGAGAAAATTTCCAAAATTAATTATGTAAATTTAATTCTTAAATAAACTAGAAAATCAAATAAGTGAAAAGAGGGCCAGGGATTTAGCTCAGTGGCTTAAACACCTGCCTGGCAAGCATCAGGTCGAGAGTTCAATCTCAGGTACCAAAAAAAAAAAAAAAAAAGTAAAGAAAAGAAGGAAATAATAGAGCTAAACGTGGGAATCAGTAAATAGGAAACAAACCACAAAGAAAACTCAGTGAAACTAAAATCTGGCACTTTGGAATTTTTCAATATAATTGATAGAACATAGAAGCACTGAACAAATAAAAGGAGAGAAGACATAACTCACCAAAATAAGAAATAAAAGAGAAGATCCTGCAGACATTACAAGAGTAATAAGAGAAAATTATGAGGAAATCTATGCCAATTGACTTGTCAACACAGGGAAAATAGAAAAACTCCTTGAAAAGCATACATTATCAAAACTAACCCAAAAAAGAAATTTTAAAACAAATAATCTACAATCATTTAAAGAGATTACATTCTTAATTTAAAACCTTAATCCCAAAGTATAAATAAATTAAAGAGCAAAATAAAAGGTACATAATAGGAAACAGGGAGATAAAACTTTTGTAAAAGGAAAGAGAACCAAAAGATGGCAGAAAGTGTGAAAAGGGGCAGGGAAAAGGGCAAGAAAAAGAATTAGGATGTTTTTATGTCCCGACCCGCGGGTAAGTCAACGAAGACCCTAGAGGGGGAGTAGGGATGAGATAGGGACAAGAGACACAAGAAATGAAGACAAGACAGGATTTTGATCAAGTCTCGTTTATTGGCAGGAAATGTTGGGTATATATAGGGTATAGAGAACGAGGGAGTGAAGCCTCTTGACGTCAGCAAGTAACTAGGCAACGGTGGGTAGTCTTAACCTAATATGGGGAAGCGCATGACTTTGGGGAAATAGACAAGATATGAAGAAACAGAAACTTAACTCAGAAACAAAAACTAAAATGATACAATGGCTCCTATTATCAAATAAAGGTCAGTCACAAGTCTCCCACAGAAGTTTCCCACATTTTTATGTACATGTACCAAATAGCACAATGAATGTAATAATTACATACTAAAAACATGGACAGAAAAAAGATTATCAAGTAGAAACTACCAAGCCGAGAGAATCTCACTGGTAAATTCTATATATTTTTTTTTCTTTTCTAACCAGGGACGGAACTCATGACCTCATGCTTGCCAGGCAGGCACTTGTGCCACTGAGCTAAATATCCAGCCCCAAATTCTATCAAATATTTAAGAAAAGAAAAACATCAATATTATGCAAACATTTTCAGAAAACAGAGGAAGACAGAAAGTTTCCAAGCTCATTTTATAAAACTAGTAGTATCCTAATACCAAAATCAATCCTGCTAAGGAAATGTAAATATATATATAAAATATCCTCACCAAATGTTATAAAATTGAAGCCAGCAATATATGAAACAATAATGCACCATGACCAAGTGATACAACTACCAAAATACAAAGTTGATTGCACATTTTAAATATCAAATGATATAAATCATATTAACAGAATAAAGGGAAATAATATATGATCATATTGATAGATGTGGAATAAACACTTGAAAAAGCTTAATGTTCATTCATGATAAAACATTAGCAAAACAGAAATCGAAAAGTACTTCAGCCTACTAAAAGACATTTATAAACAACTTATAGCTTATTTAGTGGTGAAAGGCTGAATACTTTCCCTCAAAAATCAGGAACAGAAAAGATACCAACTGCTATCAGATCTCTTTGATTGTGGTACTAAAAGTCCTATCCAGTGCAATAGGAAAAAAGATTAAAGTAAATAAATAGATAAATATGTATTAGAAAAGAAAAATAAAACTACCTTTATTTGCAAATGATATAATTCTCCATGTACCCATACTGAGGAAACTACATAAAAATCTTAGCAAAGTCTCAGAAGCAGTATTAATATACAAAAATCAATTGTGTTTATGCTCATAATAAACATGTGAGGTGTGAAATTTAGAAAAATATCTAAGGTAACAAAATATTTAGGAGCAATTTTATCAATAAATACACAAGATATTTATGCTAAAAATTAAATTACACTAGTAAAAACTGAGAACTAAATAAATGAAAAGCTATACCACACTCAGGAATGGAAAAACCACAATATTTTAGATTAAATGCAATCCCAATCAAAATCACAGCAGGCATTTTTGCAGAAATCACAAAGAGATACTAAAATTCACATGAATAGATAATCAACATAGTGTAGCCAAAACACTGTACTGAAAAAAGAAAAAGAAAACTTGAGGGCTTACACATCTGACTTGAGAGTTATTACACAGCCACAGCAATAGTTTGCTGTGGGCATAAAAATCAATGTATAACTGAACCAAAACTACATAAATGAAGTTAAATTTGACTTTGACAAAGATGCCAAAGAAATTCAACTGAGAAAGACTTTACAAAAATGGAACCTGACATTCCTTGAAAACATTAACTTAAAATGAATTTTATGCCTAAACATGAAACCTCAAGCTTCAAACACATCTAGAAAAAAAACAGAATTTCTTTGCAAGTTTAGGGTTGACAAAAATTTCCCAGGGCACAAAGAGCATGGAAGAGAATAGAAAAAACAAGAAATTCATCTTTATTAAAATTTAAAAATTCTCCCTGAAAATTTAGCTAAATAAAATGGTAAAGAAAAAAGTACAACAAGAACAAAATATATCAAAAAATCATTTAAATGATAAAGACACACAGATAAAATATTCAAATGTTCACAAATACATATACTTAGAAAGAAATTTTATCAAAAATATATATCCAACTTATACAACTCAATAGTAAAGAAAACAAACAACCCAAATAAAAATGAGTTAAATATTTTAAGTGTTCCCTAAAGATGTACAAAATGCTATTCTATGTAGAATGAAACAGTGCTTACCATCATCAGTCACAAGAGAAATGTAAATTAAAATTATAAGATACTTTCACTTCACACCTACAAGGACAGTAAAAATAAAAGAGATTGACAATGCCAAGTGTTGGAAAGTCTGAGGAACAACTGAAACATGCATACTTTTTGGTAGAATGAAACATGCTACTGGCACTTTCTTATAAAGTTGAACATATGCTTAACATATGACTCAGTAATTCTACACCTACATATTTACCCCCCACCAGAAAAAGATACATAACCACACAAAGATTTGTACATAATTGTTCAAAGTAGATTTATTCATAATAGTCTAAATTGGAAACAACCAAATGTCCAACATTTGGTAAATGAAGAAACATACTGTAATACATTCATACAATAGAATTATGCACAACTAAAAAAAGATTACACAACTGAGCATATTTATAATCCTAGTTACTTGGGAAACTGAGGCAGGAGGAACCCAAGTTTGATTCTGGTCTAAACGACTTAGTGAGACCCTATCTAAAAATTTTAAGGAGGGGAAGGACTGAGGAATATAGCTCTGTGAGAACACCCTGGGTTCAATATCCAGTATCATGGGGGAAAAAAGTGCACAGAAACCTGGATAATCTCAGAAACATTATGTTGAGAAAAATTCCAAACCAGAAAAAGTACATACTGTAGGATTTTATTCATATAAAACTCTAAAAAGACAAATCCAATTTATGGTGCTAGAATGCAGATTAACTGTCACCTATGCAAGAGTTTCAGGGAAGGGACTGAATGAGAAATGCAAGCCCCAATTTTGGTGATGGAAATGTTCTTATATTGATTATGGTGGATCCACATATGCATACATTGCTCAAACTCATAGTCTGCACAATTAAAATGTATGCAGTTAAAGAGGAACAGGAAAGACAGGAAAGGAAGAGTAAAAGGAACCTGTGAAATAAGAGGAAAAATTATGAGTAAGTTAGGCAAAGGAAGAGGTAAAGAAAACTGAAGAAAGTAAAGTAGAGGGACTCTCTAATACAATTTCCCCTAATTCTCAAAACAACCTTACAAGTTAAAAATAATTACCTTCTACTTATTAATATGGAAACTGAGTCCCTGAGATATCAAATAATTTTCCAGATGTTCAGTTTGTCAGATGTTCCCAAACTCTTTCTACATATTAATAACTGTTACGGGTTAGATCTAGAATGTCCTCCAGATCTAGAATGTCATGCGCTCCGAGGCAGGGCTTTGGGGAAGTGGTTAGATCATAGAAGCACTGTGCTCAGCCATGGATTCATCCACTAATGAGTTCAGCAGCTAAGTGTGCTGTTAAGGAAGTATGGCCTGATTAGAGGCAGATCACTGGGGGCATGACCTGGAAGGGTATCTCTTCCTACTTGGCTCTTCTGTTCACTGTCTTCCTGACTGCCAAGACATGAGTAGGTTTCCTCCCTCAGACTTTTTCACCATGCCCTTTCAGCTTTGGAGTCACATGACTGTGAATAGAATCTTCTAAAAGTATGAGCGATAATTAACCTGCCTGGATGTCCTGTGGGTGTCTGATATTTTGTCCCAGCAATGAGAAGGAGACTAAGACCGAAGCACGCTCTGGAAATCAATTTTCCAAGGATGGATTCTACAGGCTTCATGCAAAGTAGGTATTGAGAACAGTCTCTGTAGAGGGAGACCGAAAAAAAGCAGGATTGGGCAGAGGGAGAAGTCGAATAGCCACAGGCCAGTCAACTCTCTGCCACTGCCACAGGGATCGCTAAAAAAAATAAGGAGCCACAAAGGGTCCCATGCTGGGACAGAAGAGTCCTGTCTTACTGGCAGTGCTTTAACCAGTCATTATGTGTGAGACGCTCCATGAGGGGCATGGTGAGGTGGGCCCCTCCTGAAAGCTGACATCCATGGGCCATCAACTTACAGAGAAAATAACAAATCTTTCTTTAAGAAAGATATAAACGGCTCATCGCAGTGTCTACCACAATAATAAAGATAAAGCCATGGAGGGGAAACACTAATTTTTCCCTAACAGACAAAAAAAAAAAGATTGAGGGCATGCATTTGCAATTCTTTTTCTATTCCTACCTCTCCATATGATGTGGCATCTGCTGACCTCCAGGTCTTGGGGAAGGGGTTCCTGTCCTACAGACTGCCCACATAGCATTTTCATGAGAGGATTCTATAGCTAAGAAGGAAAGAATAACATCAACTACAATGACAGAACATTTGTTTTATGTGCAACAATGATCCAAAGCATTAATTTGTCATTGTTTTTGTTTATATTCTTGTTTTTTATATACTGGGGATTGAACCCAGGGTCTTCACACTGAACTACATTCCCCAATTTTTTTTCAGTACCAAGGATAGAAGTCACAACCTCGCTCTTGCCAGGCAGACACATATGCCACTGAACTAAATCCACAGCTCCCAATCCTTTTTTTGAGACAGGGTCTCACTATCTAGTTCAGACTGTCCTTAAACTCACTATGTAGCCCTGGGTGGCACTGAACTCACTGTAATCCTCCTGCCTTAGCCTCCCAAGTGCTAGAACTACAGGTGGGTACCACCATGACAAAGACTTGCTACTAGCCCAGAGTTAGGCTCAAACTTGCAATTCTTTTGCCTCAGCCTCCCAGAGTGTTACAGGTGTGCACTACCATGACCCACTCACCATGTATGTTTTAACTATTTAAAACTCTCAATTGTCTGAAGTGAATACCATTTTTAAGTCTCACACAAATTGAGCAGATATTTTACTTCTAGCCAAAGGACACAGTGAAGATAATTCCCCACAGAATGGATCCAAGAGGACTCATTTTCTTAGCCTCCTCCCACACAATGGCTTTCTCAGCATCAAAAAGACACTAAGGATTTGTCAGTGACATACTACAAATCTACTTGAAGTGCCAACTGAAGTCCCACAGTTCCCCTCAAAGAAAAGTCACCCATCAAAGTCCTCAGGTTATTCTTACATTTGAAACAAGAATCTTCTGATTAAACACGTGTCTTTCCTGAGGCAATCTGTTCTGACCCATGTGGCCTTGAACCACCAGCTTTGCATAGTAGAAGAGTGTAGACCATAAGGAGAAATAGCAAACTAAACAAGCCATCAGGAAGGAAAACAGAGTGAATTTATCCTGGATTTTAAGTGAAGGATTTTTGGGTGTTGATCCCCTGCCTCTGGTATCCTTGATTGGTCTATAACACAATCTGATTCTTGAATACTTAAAAATAGAGATAATTGAACACCCCACGCTGTGATGTGGAGCCTTGAAATTCAGTACTGAATTCAGTGGTGGGAGGGCTGATTTGCATTAACTTAGTCATGCCCACCTCATCAACTTAGATAACTGGAACCTACGTGTGCCTACAAACACACTAGACTAGGAATCAGACCAGGATTTTATTCCCAGTTCTGCATTTACTTAGTTGTATTTTCTTAGCTAATGATCTCCATTTCTCAGGATTTCCTTTACCCACAGACTTTGAGAATGTCTTTGACATTCCAATGTCGAAATGAATGAGGTAACAGACAAGCCATAAAGAGATCAATTCATGGTCAGGAGGCAGCATGATTTGCAGGAAGACCAGCTAGAGAAAACTCAAGCAGGGCTTTGACTTCCTCCTTGTTAAACAGGCTTCATAGTAATTGTGTAGTCTCATGAGAAATGATCAAACAATAGGAAAAAGAAGAGATAAAGAATTCAGAAGGAAATTGTGCCTATAGAAATGTTCTGAGCTTAAGAACAAAGAAAACAGAGTTTATTTCACTAAACATGTAAGACATTTTTGAGTTCACTAAATTTTGTCCACCTAAATCAGATGGAAATCAAGTGTGGCTACAGCTATAGCCAAAGAAAATTAGTACCCCACCTTTTTATTCAATAAAAGAATATACCGAAATGGGCTTCATAATACGTTTCCCCATTTTACTGTTAGACAAATCAACAAACAGAGATCAATGCTGACTTCTCTGGAGTTGCAAAGATTAATGACTATAGGTCTGTTACTAGAATTATGAGTCTGTATTCATTTATTTACTGAAAAAGTGTATTTATCGAGCAGCACAATGGCATGTCTACCACCCTACCCTTGAGGCTGGGCAATCAAATAATCTCATGAACATAGAATTTTAACAGGTGACAAATCATGAAATGCAATGAGAACACAGAATAACAAGAGGAGACTGCTTAGTGATAAAAGATTTTGCAGGTTATGTTCATTCATTCATTTACTCATTTATTCCTAGAGTACTCATCTATTTATCTAGCAAACTGAGCAAACTGTTTGAATGCCCACCAAGAAAGAGATATGAGCACCAAAGGTTGAGCAATGTACAAAAATAGTTCCTGTACTCTAAGAGATTCTATCTAGTGGAACAGAGGCAATATAGTATATTAGATATATTATATACTTTTATATATATAACTATATATAGTTATATATATATATATATATATATATATATATATATATATATTGAATGGTGTAGGTGTCACGATGATAAATAGGCAGAAAAGTCAGCAGAGTGGTGGACCTCAGAGTGGTGACCTGAAGTGTTACTTTAGAAAGAATGTCTAGAAAAGCTTCTTTGTTAAGATGCATCTTGAACACAGAGAAGTAAGGGAGAAAGCTAAGGAGATGAAGAAAGAAAGCATTCCAAGTGAAGAGAAGAGCGCAGACACAGATCCTGCAATGAGAACAGCCCCAAATCGTTGAGGAGCAGCAAGGAAGCCAGCGTGCCTGGAAGCCAGCCAACAAGGGGAAGGGTAAGAATCTGGAGAGACAGAGGAAGTAGTTTATGGGGCCTTAGACCTTCAAGAAAAAGCTTTGAACTTGATTCTGAATTGGGCAGGAAGTCATTGGAATGTTGAAAGAGTAAGAAGGATCACCCTCACTGCTCCACAGATGTAGACTGCAGGAGGATAAAGGTAGACTGACACAGTATAAGATTTAACATGCTGGACAAATTTTGAACTTCTCTATTAAGTAACTCAGTAGAGAAATACCAACCAAAGAGTTTTTTAATAATAAAATGTACTTATTTAAATAAATTGAACTTGGAAAAAAGAGTGATCACAACTGTATGTAGTGCTTGTGCACTGTCTCCGGGATTGGAGCAGAAGAACATGAGGGACATGAGGGTCTACAGTGCTGTGGAGCTGGGACGGTGTAAGGTTGAGGGCTGGGATAACACTGGCTGTGCTGTGTAGTATTATCTGATCATTTTTTAAAGCCTGAAAGTTTATTTGAGGAAGTACATAACAGATAGACGTGAACATTAAAGTGGTCACATTTCCAAAATGGCTGTATTGAAATGTCCCTTGCCCACTGCACGGTAGGCGGTAATTACCAGTCGGTTATTGCACAGTGTGCTGCCTTATGTGGGCACCAAGATAGAACTGGCTCTTGTGTAGATTTTATTTTGCCCATACAGCATTTTAAAAAATGCAATCATATTTTAAAAACATAAAAATTTAAATGTGAAATTTGGATTCTAAACTTCTCTTGGAATGCTGGATACAGAAACCCTGGGCTATTATTCTCGGCTGGCGTTTGTGGACTGGTTTATGAGCATATGCTGTGGGTGGGGAACTCTCCCTTCAGTCCACCAAGTGCCAGGGCTCTTTCTGACTCAGGGTTCCTGTGAGGTACCGGAGTTTGCGTCCCACTGACCATGAGCTTCGAGCCCTGTGATAAAGAGTGGTGCTGTACTCACATAGCTGTCACCTTCCTTCAGTGTACATAACATGTGACAAGCCAGTGATGCCAGATTTGCCAATATTTTTAAACAAAAATGGGAATTTGTATTTTTACTTGGTCTTGCTACTTTTAAAAGTTACTCACTAAATTCATTTTTTCAGGGCTGGGGATTTAGCTTAGCAGCATAAGTACCTGCCTTGATCTCTAATACAAAAAAAAAAAAGCAAAACAAATAAATTAGTTTTTTCAATGCCCTGTTGACCAAATCAAACACCTATGAACCACCATCCTGTGCCAGCCAGGTCGCTATCTGGACTTACTGCAGGGAAGAAGACCACATAAGAAAGTCTGCACTGGTCGAGACACACTTCCTTGGCTCCAGTTCCAGAAACGCTGGTATAGAACTCATTACAATTTTCTAAGGGCAAATATAGTGTGACTGAATCAACAGGTACATTCACATATATATGCCTCTGATCCAGGTACTGTGAACAGCCTGGAAATGCAAATGGGACAAACCCACACTCATGTTTTTTAAGAGTAGGCAAACAACCACATCTTTGACACCACTGACAGGAGAATGGAGACTGCATTCAGCTACCTTGTTCCCCACCTGCAGTTTTGTCTTTTCCTTAGCACGCTCTCAGACAGTTCCAGAAGTTCAAAAGTTCTCTGTTACCAGGGTACTCTTCTAGTTTTACTATTACTAACACTACTATTACTACTGCTACTGTTGTTATGAGTACCATTGCTACTACTGGCTATAACCATGAAAATAAGTACTACTGGCCTTACAAAAAATATTATTACCATACACGATGTCTTTATTTTGTGTTGAGCATATCATACAGTCTTAATATTCACAATACTTCTAGACAATACATACTCACTTTAAATATGGCTTCTAGACAATAAATATTCACTTTACATATGGCTCAGTTATTTGACTTTATTGAGGCCACAGGTTAGGAAATATCCAAAATGGAACTGAAACACAAGACTAGTAGAGTCTCCCTCTACACTTCTCCAGATGACACCTAGGCTCCCATAGAAACTTTCCATCTCATGGTCCTTTCATTTAGGACATGCTGCCCTTTGCTGGATAGATCAGTTAAGTTCATTTGGTAGGTAAAATGCTACAAACTGATAAAGATTTAAATTACTATTTTTCCTTGATAATAATTTTAAATAAGAACATGCCTTAACCTCCAGAAATAACTGATGCCATGAACGTTAGACATTTCCATGGCTTCTTTTTTGTATTACTTTTTCACCAGAGGCTTTTAATGCTCCACTAATTCACGCATGGTCTGGGGTACTAACCTCTACTGATCTTAAACAGACTGAGCTGTCATAGTGCTATCTGGAATCTAAGAGTGATAGATAGCAACAGATCTTTTTTCTGTGAAAGGCCAGACAGAGGAGATTTTTTGGCTCTGTGGAACTTGTATTGAGATTTCTGTTTTTGTAGAGTAAAAACAGTTCTGGACAATAGTATGCAACTGATATATCTGTTTTCTAATAAGACTTTAGTTGGAAAAGCAGAAAGTAGACCATAATTGGCCTGCAATCTACAGATTGTCTACCTTTAGTATTGTGGGTTTTTTGTTTTTGTGACAGGGTCTCCTGTAGGATCCAGGCTGGCCTTGAACTCACAGTGATCCTCCTGCCTTCATCTCCCCAGTGCTGGGATTACAGACATGTTCCACCACAACCTGCTGTCTACCTTTAGCTTAAACCTGGTAGCAAACCAGCTCTGAAATTCTGAGAGAAGACACTCAAACTTTCTGAACCTCACTTTCTTCATCAGTACCTATGAGCAACCACTACTTCCTAAACTAACTTATAAAAAGGATGATTTCTTGGAAGGTAAATTTAGGTAATTTACACAGGATACTTTGAAAACTGCCCGTTGCTGTCATAATTGTTTAATAAGTAGTATACAAAATATCGAGGCTTTAACAACTAATATTAGCCTTCTGGCAAACTATCACCTTTGTTTTCCTTTCTTCTATCCCTTCACCCAATTAATCCTTATTCCCAGTCTCCCCTCAATACACACAACACAACATATATGCACAGATAAGTACCACATCCCTACAACTGTATTTTCACTGACCCTAGCTGCACCCAAGAGCACTCCTTCCCCAACCACACAGGAGCCGGCTTGATGTTTGCATGCTCCTTGCAATTATGCCTTTTCAGATGAGACCACTAATGGCAAAATAAATGTTACTACAGGCATAATTTTCTTTTTTAAAGGAATGATTTTTTAGACCAACCACTTATTCCAAAATGCCCTTAGAGTGTCTTAAAAGACACATCTAACAGTTTCAGTAGACTGTGCTTCTTCTTGGTCTACATTAGACTACTTCTGAAAGACTCATGGATAGCCCCAAATGTTATCTTATTTCTAGAAAACCAGGCAAAATTTGAGCTTAAAAGATGCCATGTGGAGCTACCTCCATATACCGAGTTGTACTTACATAGTGGGAGCCACGGACAGTGCACAAAAGCAGGTGGCAAGGGAGAAACATCGCATCTGAAGCTGCCTTCTGTTGCTGAAATGGCAAATTGAAAGACGTCCTTCTAATATCACTTTGTCATGGAAGCCAATCTTTCCTTGCCTTACAAATTGTATTTCTGCCTTTTATAGTACTTCCAATCAAATATAAAAATATTCTCTTACATATTCTATATTATATAAAACAGAAACCATATCTATTGTATTTTTTAATACTTAATGTCAGAGTTTGGCAAATGGATGCCACCTGAGAACAATTGTTATGGTAAAAGTCATCAAGAAGAAACAAAACCACAAAATTTTTTCTTCAGTGAATTAAGAGAAACTCTTACAAATGAAACAAACTAGCATATCTAGTAGAATATTTCTGAAACAATGAAATAGATAATTTGGGGAATTATATGGACTTCTCTCTACTTCCTGTTTATCTATCTTCTATTTTGTTGTTTATATATACTTTTGAGTTTCTCATATAAAAGAAATCATGCAATATTTAAGTTTGTGTCTCAAATTGTATCCACTTGCCTATGAAGGACTCCAGTTTATCTTTCTTTATGGCAGAGTAGTATTCCATTATGCATAAACATTGCGTTTTCTTTATTCATGTTTACTAACATATTTACCTTCTCCAGTGAACTTCTTTCCTCTATATACCCAAGTATCCATCAGGTACAATTCCCTTTAGTCTGAAGAACTTCCTTTAATGTCTTTTTAGCATGAATTGCTCATGGTGCATTCCTTCAATTTAGGTTTATCTGAAAAAGTCTCATTTTATTTAGAAAACTTTCAAGTTTTTGGAAAACTTTCAAATTATTATTTTCAAATACTTTACTCTTTCCTTTGTGCGTATACACATATTAGGCAGGGACTCCCAGTTATACGTATGTTAGGCCATTAAATATTATCCCAAGTTACTGAGGCTATCTTTATTTTTTTAGTGTTTTACTTTTCTTCTAGACTTCATTTTGAGTAATTTTATTGCTATGTTTTGAAGGTCACTGACATTTTAATCTTGAGTATATCATCTATCCATATCCTTACCAGTGAAATTTCTATTTCACATATTGTAATTTTCAGCTCTAGAAATCACAGTTGGTTCCCTCATATCTCTCCCCTCATATTCATATTTATATTTACTTTTAAACCCATGAATGTATTAAGCATATTTAGAATAGGTATTTGTCATCTTAACTCATTTTATCATCACTGCATGACACATATATATTCTGATAAGCATGTCATTTTGTCATATTCCCTTAAAGAGTACTAGATTTTGATCTAAAAAATTGATTTGTAAAATGGTTTGATATTTATTATACTTGTTTTTATCCCTTTTTAGAGTAGACCTGTGAGCACTATTATTCTAAACTTAATTTAGTCTCACTAGTAAGGTATACCTTTTCTGGAGTTTCTTTGAGAAACTTTTCTTTCTACATGAAATTCCATGTATTTAATGAGGATTTATCACTCATGCTGTTATGAACAGTATTCATCCCTCTGTGAGCAAGAGAAATTATTTGGCTGTTAGCTCCCTTTATCAGTTCACTTTTTTGTTACTACAACTATCTGAGGCTAGGTCAGTTTTAAAGAGAGATTTCTTTAGCTCACATTTTTACAGGTTCAAGAATACAGCACTAGTATCAGATCAGTTCAGCTCTTATAAGAACCTCATGGAGGATGGTCCCACAATAGCATGACCACATACCGGGGTGAGAAGTCTTGCTACAAGACAGGAAGTCAAATAGTAACTGGGGCCTAATGTTCTATGAGAACTATGTGGAATTATTTGTCCATCTGAGACCATACACCAATGACCAAAGGACTTCCCACTAGCTCCCACCTCTTAATGATCCCAACACCTCAACACCACCACATTAAGGATAAAGTCTCTAGTACATAACCTCTTGGAGGACAAACCACATCAAAACCTTAGTACTACCCTAGGATTGCTTTTTTCCTGAGAAATTTTTATTTTCCAGCCCACTAGGGTGTTACCCTGTGCAAACTGTGATTTGGCCAAAGATTTAAGCAAATGTCTATGGTTTTTTAGTACTCTTCCTCTGTAAGGTTCCCTCTCTCCATCACTCCACCCCAAAGATTTTGGCTCTCTTGGTTCTCCAGTCTCCTCAACTCAGCAATGTTACGAAAATTTGGGGAGAAGTTCTTCATTTCTATATGACATAAGTCTGGTGCGTGCAAGCCTATCTCCCTCATAAGGCTTGCTGCATTTGTCTTTTGATCTCTAGAGCAAAAAAAAAACTGGTGAAATTACAGGGCTTATTTTGTTTCTCCTTTTTGGAGTGTCACTACCTTGTACTGATTATTGTCTGATGTTAGCAACTAGCTTTCCCCCCTACATATTTTATCTAGTTTTCTAATTCTTTATGGCCAGTGGGCAATTTTGAACTCTGTCATTCTCATTGTCAGAAGTAGAGGGCTGTACCATTTTAAGTGAATTATATTAACATTTGGAAACAAGTTAATGTGAAAAAAATACCACAAATTTAACGGTTTAAAACAATACAAATTTATCTTATAGCTCAAACGTTTTTGTAGGTCAAAGCCGAACAGACGTCCCACTGGAGGGAAAACAAGTGTTGGCAGTGTGACATTCTGTCCTGGAGACTCGAGAAGGACCTGTTTCTTTGCCTTTTACAGCCTGTAGAATCCCCTTCCTGCACCTTCAAAACCAGAAACACTGCACAGTCCCATCTTCTTGTGCCCATCTGTCCTATGTCTTTTGTCCTTCATCACATCTCTTTCTGACTCTCCTTCCTCCCTGGTCCATTATTGAAGGCCTTTGTGTTTGCACAAAGGGTCCATCCAAAAAACCCAAACTGATCTTCCTATATTAAACACAGTTCATGAGGAATCTTAGTTTATTTGCAACTTTAATCCTTCTTTGCCATGTAACTAACATATTCATAATTCTGGGGATTAAAATAGGGACATCTTTGGAGGTCTTTTTACCTGCCACAAAGTGCAAATAACCCATCATCATATCTTCCAATCTTGATACTGAATTTGGTTTAAACCCCAAATTCCAAGATAGCAACTTCTTACACAATTTATAAAACCCTTCTGTTTAAAATTTTATGAATATATTGGCATCTAGGCATGATAGCACACACCTGTAATACCAGAACTCGGGAAGGAGGTTGAGGCAGGAGGATCACTGTGCATTTACGGCCAGTTTGTACTGTATAGTGAGTTCAAGGCCAACCCAAACTATAGAGAGAGACCCTGTCTCAAAAAAAAAAAAAAGAAAGAAAGAGAGCGAGAGAATATATTGGCAAAAGACTGTTGAAGCATAAGAATTAATTTCTATTTATATTTTTGTGAATTGGAAGAAATGCGAAGACAAAATTCTTATATTGATTATTTTATTTGTCTTAATATATTCACAAGTCAGGTGGGTGTGGTAGTGCATGTCTGTAATCCCAGCACTCAAGAGAGAGGCAGGAGGTTCATTGCAAGTTTGAGACCAGCCTGTTTTACAAAGTGAACTCAAGGCCAGCCTGAAATGCATAGCGAGAACTTGTCTCAAAAAAAAAAAAAAAAAATATATATATATATATATATATATATATATTCACAAGTTATATTAAATATGTACAAGTAAATAAACGTTGATATAGAAAGTCACTATAGCTCATCTCACACACAGCAGCAGATTTTACTGTAAGGCCATGTGCTTATATGAATGCATTTTCTTTTTCAAGGTATGTGGTCTTTCTGCTTTGTATTTCACTATAATTCTCATGTCATGCATGTCAACATCTAATTTCCTGATATTGGGTGTTATATTCACAGCTGGGAATATGGTCTGAGAAAGTTGCTACAAGGCCATACTGAGTTTTCTAAAGCAGTTAGGAAAAGTTAGTAAGACTAAGATCCTGTTACTTCACGTTTTGCAAAGCCACAGATTGCAAGAGTATGCAAAGACGTAATGTCTTTATATGAGGAGAAATTCGCAGTCTCTCAGCTGAAAGTCAGACTGCTCGCCCCCTTTTATTTCTCTCATCTCTGTCTTCTCAGTTTGCAAGTTTCTTTAACACACTCCTCTGTGGCTGGCTCAGTTTCCTTCCCAAGCTAACTGTACCTTCCTGAAAAGGTAGACATCAAAACTTTTACTTCTTTTTGCCCACCATTGCTCAGTAGAACTTTTTTCTGATTGCACCTGGTACGAAATAGGTGTCGACAAAACATTTAATAGCTAATAAATGCCTCTCACTCTCCTGAAGATGGTGCCATCCTCCAGGAAATTCTTGGCACCTTTCATATGAATGTAAGGAATTTTGCAAAAACATCCTTTTGTGAAACCTTCTTTCAGATCTTTTATAATGCTATGAGAAAATATTAATTAATATAACAAATATTAATAATAATTATGGGTGTGAATGCAGGCAAAGGGAGTCTCTTAAAAATGCTTCTGGAAAATGGCAATTTCTGTAAAACCAGTCAAGTGAAAACATTCCCTGAATTCCCTTCAATTCCAAATATGATGTTGTCACTTTATCACTTTGCCACCACAATGGCAAAGCATCCTGACCCCTTAGCCATATCTTACAAACTACTACATTAGTGGGAGAACACGCATAATAAGCTCCCTATTTTGGTAGTGTTGAGCTTTTCTACACTTCTCCCTTCTCTTCCCAGAGCTGACATCCATCTTTCCTCACCTATATTCTCTTATTTGAAAACTTTGCTTGTAGAATTTCATACCAGAATATACCCCATCTATTAGCTTCATGATTGTTGCTTCATTTGATGTAGTCTGTTGCTAAGTATCATCATAGACTGACTTTTGAGTGATCATGTGTGTGTCTATATGGTAAACAAGCATCTAGAAACAAGACAAAGCAACTATTTGCTCTCTTAGAAAGTAAAATATGTAGAATTAATGTAGAAAATTCAGACCTCAGATTTTCTGGGATAAGCACAATGTTTTCAAATACTGACCACTTCTTAAATTAATTAAGTTTATTGGTACATTTTAGGTATACATAATGATCATATTCATCATAAGGAATTCATACCTGTACATGATATATCATGATGCCTGTACCCTCCCTTCAATCCCACTATCCCTTATTTACAAAACTGTTTCCATTTTTTCCTAATTTTCTCATTTTTTCCTTTTCCCTTCTTTCCTTTCCCTCTCCCATCTTTACTTCCCCTTCCCACTTGAACATTTCTTCCTGTTTCACAGTATCTATTATACATTTTGGTCCTTACTTACACTTCCAGTTTCTCACAACAGAGAAACAATGCGATATTTACACATGTGTGTCCAATTTATTTCACTTAAGAGCATCATCTCAAGGTCTATCCATTTACTTTGAAATGTAAAAAGTTTATTCTTCTTTGAAACTGCATAGTTCTCCGTTGTATAAAAAGACCACAACTTCTTTATCCATTTTTCAGTTGGTGGGTATTTGGACTGTTTCTAAGATTTAGTTATTACAAATTAATCTACTATAAACTGGATATGCATATATCCCTGTGTAATGACACTTTTAATTCTTTCAGGAAAATATCAAAAAAGGGAACTAGTAGCTCAAATGGAACCTCTAGTTTAAGTTTTTTGAGGAATTTCCACATTTATTTTCAGTGATTGCACCATTCTATACTCCTACCAACAGTAGAGAAGGGTTCTTTTTTCCCTACAAGCATCCCTCCAGCATTTGTTATTCATTGATTTCTTGATGATAGCCATTCTTTCTGGAATGAGATGGTATCTCCGCATTGTTTTAATTTGCATCTTTTGAGTGACCAATGATGTTGAACATTTTTTCATATATTTGTTTGCTGTTTGTACTTCTTCATCTGAGTATTGTCTGTTTAAGATACTCATTTTTGGATTGGGTCTTTAAATTGGGGGTAGTCTTTTTTTTTATAGTTCTTTATTCTAGATAGTAATCCTTTGTCTGAGGAACAGCTGGCAAAAATGTTTTCCTACTCTGTGGGCTGTCTCTTCACTCTGTTGGTGGTTTCTCTTGCTGTGTAAAAGTTTTTAATAAGATAAGATTCCAGTTGTTGATTCTTTGTGATAGTTTCCATGTGATCAGGGTTTTGTTCGTAAAGTCTTCACCTATACCATTGTCTTCAACAGTTCTATCTATTCTATCTTCTAGCAGATTTAGTATTTGCTTTAATATTTAGATCTTTAATCCATTTCAATTTTAGTTTAATTCATGGTGAAAGATATGGGCCCAGTTTTAATCTTCGGTGGAAAGCCATTTGTTAAAGAGGCTGTCTTCTAAGGGAAGGTGTTTGGCTTCTTTATCAAAGATAAGTTAACTGAGTATGTCTTGAGTTGTTTCTGCATCTTCTAATCTTTTTCATTGATCCTCAGGTCTGAACAACTGGCCATTTTTACATAGGTAACTATCCAGAGTCTTGTATTAGGTTGAAAAATTTGATAACATAAGGGCATCACTCTCATACCACAGCAATCAGAATTAAATATTGCCTGGATTTTCCAATGAGGTCCTGTTCCCATACTTTCCTCCTACCTTCCTCTTTGCCTGGTTGATTCATTTAAATATGGCAGCCCTAGACCAAAGATGTTAGGGAAGCCAAGTAATACAGAAAGGTCCAACAGCATTTCTGATCCATCCATAGCATCTATGAAAGTGCAGACAATGAATATCTATTAAGTAGCAAGTATGTGTCAGATGATTTTTGCTATCAAAGAGCTTACATTCTAGAAGAAAAAGCAGCTAAAGAAACAATCAGTGGACTGATCCACCAGTTACCCACCCTTAATTGCAACACCTTTAATCCCAGCATTGTACTACCAATCAGTCATATGTAAATAATAAGACTCCAAAAAGCCTGCCCCCTGTGATTGCATGAAGCTTTGGGAGGACATCCAGACAGAAACCATAACATTTTCCCCCATACCACCAAAGACTCATGCACATCCCTTTATGCAAAAAGTAATTACTCCATCTGCAAGTTGACAAAGTCCTAACAGACTCAGCATTGCTGAAAAGTCCAAGTGCCAAGTCTCCGTCCGAGATTTAAGGTAAACTCTTGCCACCTCTGTACAAATGAAAAGGAAGTTAAACACATCCAACATTCAATGGCATAAGATAGACATTTCCATTCCAAAAGTAACAAACGGGAATACAAAGGAATAGCACCAAAGCAAGTACAAAACCCAACAGGCCACATACAATATAAGGGATGGAAGAGGCCCCCACACCCTGCCTTCTTGTTGCTTTTGCTGTCTTCCACTGCCACAACTGTTGCCCCTCTGCCATGTGACACCCTACCTTGGAGCCAGCCAATTATGGATTGAAGCCTCTACACACTGTGAACTAAATAAACCTTTCCTCCTTTAACTTTGGGTGTTGGGTATACTGTTACAGCAAGAGAAAAGTAACTAAGACACAACTCAGAGTTTGAGGGTAATTGTGTCAACTGTGCCATTGTCTAATTATTTACAAAATCAGTTTGTTTGCTTTACTTTTCTTTCTAAAAATAATTCTTAGGCTCCCCATCTTCCATCCTCAAATTTGGGTTTATTCAGGAAGAGTCTTATTATTTACATATGAATAATTTTATTCTACAGCAAAAGAAACAAATCACAGCAGCAAAGAACTGCAACTTTTGTCTCCTCTTCTCTGCCCTTTTTGTCCCATCCTTAAAAGGCAGAGAGAGAGGTGGAGCCATCTTGTTGCCGAAGGAGACAGTACAATTCTTCTGGACAAATCTGCCTGCTCCAGAGCCTGTGCTATTGTTGTCGAGAGGCCATTTTTAAGACAAATGTTTTGCCCAAAATTGTTGCAGCTCCTGTTGAATACGTGCTGCCCTATGGCATGGTTCTTTTCCCCTTTTTTAAAAATGCCAATTTCCTCCTCTGAAGCTAACAGCTTGTTTACCAGACATGACATTAGGGACCAAGAAATCCCAAAAGCTAGGACATGGGCTCTGAGCACAATTCCTTAGTGTGTTTTCCTGAAAAACCTTACACATAATAAGATTATGCCAGGGCCTGACTTTCTCTCAGATCCCAAAGTCCCTCTGCTATGAGGGAAGTGGGATTTTGAAAAGAATTTTCCTAACTAGAAACGTTCCAAGAAAAATGACAATATTTTCTACTTCCTATATTGGCTCAAATATGAGTAACACCTGTCATCAATTCTCTGCCTGATTAGGGCAATTTATAAACAGATGAGATTGACAGCTGCATCATCCTCAGGGTTCAAAGGCACTTGGAATATTTCCTAAGAGTATTTCCCTTACTTACTCAAACCGTGGGTTCTGAGGCTTCAGTTCTCAAACTTGTGCACCTATCAGATTTACCTGGGGGGAGTTTGTTAAAATACAGGTTGCTGGATTTAAATAGTAGCTCCTAACCAGAGTTTCCAATTTTATAGGTCTGTGGTACAATCTATATCATAATTTGCACTGATAATAAGTTCCTAGATGGCACTGATACTATTTTTTTGGTTTTTTTCTTTTGTTTTGGAGGTTTTGTTTTTGTCTATGGTCTCCTATTTATACAATATATACAATATTTGCTTTAAAAAACAGACACAGCTTTATAAACAGTGAGCCAAGCTTCCCATTGCATGTTCCTTGAATGAAAGGCAGACATCCAGGGCACAGGCCTGGGTGCCAGGGTTGTGTCACCTGGAAGATCCTGGTTGGTGGTCATAGTGAGGAGCCGCTGAGCCCATGCCACCTACTGCCACAGCCCAGCAACACTGCACCATTTCCCCCAGGTCAGGTGTTCTGGTTGGACCCTGATACTGAAATGCATAAAAACTCAGTAATTAGCAACAGAAACAAGAAAGAAAGCTCTTGGCTTCCTCTTGGCCAATTGCCCGTGGGACTGTTCCCCAGCCCTGGCCACTGTCCTCTAGTCCCCTCTGTGGTTCCTCCAAACAGTGTTGGAAAACAGACTCCTGAGCAGTGCATGCAGCTCCTGACCTCAAGAGAGACAAGACTGCCTTCCATGCCAACATCCCATGTCCCCTTCCTGGGTGGCCCCAGGACTGTAAAGATGGCACTGATACTATTAATTTAAGGGCTATGCTTTGTGAATCATTGCCCTCCTGAAGTATCTACTCAAGGCCAGAAAAACTAATCACAGCACCAGAGGGAAAAAATGCATACCATGTAAAACAATGTAAGGATTTCAAATGAGATCTTCAAGATGCAGAGACCCATAATTGCATGATTAGTATTCAGCTGGGCACTAATCAGTTTGAGGAAACTACCTAAAGCTGGAGAAAGAACAACTTAAAACTATTAGAGGCAACTGTCCTTTTTCCTCACATAGGGCCTGGAATAATGCCCCTTTCTACCAATAAAGGTAGGAAATCTCATGATTCAAGATGCATTAGGTAAAGCACATAGCAGGGTGTGGTTGCCTCAGTACTGGAGAATAACTGCTCTTAGACTGAATAATGCTCCACCTATCCAATCTGAAGAGCAAGAACCAAAAGGACCAAATGGTTTCCTAGTAACTTAACTGCATACTGTAACAAAGTGTAGGAATACTTACAAGAATACAAAAATACCTGGTATCCAATGAGGTAAAATCCACAATGTCTACCATCTGATAAAAAATTACAAAGACCATAAGGAAGCAAGAAAATATGATCGACAATGAGAAAAAAATGAGTTCAAACTGACTCACAATTGACACAGATATGAGAATTAGCAGATTAATACACTAAAACAATTATTGTAACTATACTTAGTATGGTCAGAACTGTAATTGAAGAAATTGAAAATATTTTTCAAAATACTCAAATTGAAAGCCAGGTGTGGTGGCATATGCCTATAATCTTAGCACTCAAGAGGTTGAGGCAGGACGATAGTTTCAAGTTCGAGACCAGCCTGAGCTACAAAGTGAGCTCAGGGCCAGCCTGAACTGCATAGCTAGACTCTGTCTCAAAAACAAACAAAACAAAAATACTCAAATTGAACTATTAGAGGTGAAAGCAAAAGCATTTGAGATGAAAATTATATGGGATTAAAGGCAGATTGAACATTTCAAATGAAACTCAAAGTCATTTCAGAACTTAACTCAAAGACAGAGCAATAGAATCTATACAAAACCAACAGAGAAAGAGAAAATAATTCAGTGTACAACAGTGAATTGTGGGACTTCAAGAAGTCTAATATAAGGGCTGAGGAGTTAGCTCAGTGGCATAAGCACCGGCCATGCAAGCGTGTGGTCATGAGTTTGATTCCCAGTACCGATAAAAAAAAAAAAGAAGAAGAAGAAGTCTAATAAAGGGCAACCTGCTCGGGACCCTTTCTGTGTTTCTTTCAGACAGAAGCTTTCTTTCTCTCAATAAATATTTCTACTCTTAAAAAAAGAAGAAGTCTAATATAGTACAAGTGAAATCTCTAAAGGAAAGAAGGAGAAAGCAAAGACGTATTTTATGTAGAAGAACAAAGATAAGGATGACAGCAGATTTCTCAAAGGAAGCAATGTAAACAAGAAAACAATGGTACTGTAAAGTACCTTTACAGTACTGAGAGAAAAATGGTCATATGTGAATTCTATGTCCAGTAAAAAACAACTTGAAAGGAAAAAGGAATGAAAGTGGAAATAATTCATTACCAGCAGATTCACATCACAAGAACTGTTAAAGGCAAAAAGCCATGACACCAGGTTAAAGTACAGATCTGCCCAACAGGAGGACTGGAAATGGTAACTACTCAAGTAACTACTTTTTTCAATGCTGAGGATTCAGCCCAGAGTCTCGCACATGCTAGGCAAGTGCTCTACCACTAAGCTATACCTCAGTGCCAGATTTTTAAATTATTACTGAAAAATTTGAACTTACAATATGGGTTTCTCTGAGTAGCTGCAGAGGTGAGCTCCTCAACTTCTTACACTATAAAGGACATACCAAAATAAAGGAAAACACTGAAGACAAGTAGCATAAAGTCAGGATGGTTTGTCTTCAAAATGAAATTAAAAACAAAAAATTTCAGAAGAGTCTTGAGTGACATAACAAGGGCCATTTTAATGAGGTACAACAGTTAATTATCAGCTTTTAGAATTAAATTCACTTTTAAGGAGCTGCTAATTTTCTGGATATAAGATACATTGTTAAATACATAATATTGATGTATTATGCAAAATATTGTCAAGAAATGAAAACTGCAATGTAAATGTTGAAATGTAAAATAAAACCACAGAAATTATAAATACTAATTTACTTTAAACCATCTACAGCCATACCATCCTGAGCTTGCCTGGTCTCGTCTAATTCACTTAAACCTCCCAACAACTATCACATAGATATAACAGTAACCATCTCATTGTTAGTTACTGTTAATATAATCATTTTGCAGATGGGGAAACCAAAGCACAAAGCAGTAAAAGGACTCACCCCAAGTTAGACAGGTACTTAGCAGCAAGGCTGGAATTACCTGGTCATAGACTCAATGCTCTTAATATTTATGGTATAATGTCTTTTTTAAAAAAAATTAGAGTATCAGCCAAGAGCATCTAATAACCAAATAATAGGAGCTCACTTGAGCAAGAACTGTGGAGGCAAGCCCTAAAAATTCTGTTGAGGAAAAAAATAGGCCACAAGGATTGACCATGAGAACACAAGACACTGCTCAGCATCAACAGAGAGTGCCAAATGATGTATGCCTACCTCCAAAATTCTGAAAGTCGAACCAAGACTTCTGCATTTCCAAACTCTTCATTAGGCATGAAGGTAGAGAAAAGTATTTTCAAATCTGCAAGGTCTCAAAAAATATACTTCCCAGGAACTCACAGGAACTCGCCAGCAAGACACAGTTCAGCAAGACAAGGGAGTAAATGATAAGATACTGGGAGCCAAGGCTGCTTCATAGGAAGGAGCCTGGAGATCCCTAAACTGTGAAGGAAGGGAGCGCTCACGAGGGCAGCAGCGACAGGTCTAGAGAGCAAGCACTTCATCCAGACAGGCCAGGCACAGGGCCCCAGAGAGACTTCATGAGAAACATGAGATTTCCTTGTATGGATACATAGGGGAGAGCAACAATTTATTAGAGCATTTGTAGAATTACTGATAGTATACTGACAACTTGGTTAATGTAGTAAAAAAAATGACTTCAGAAAAATAAAAATGTTGCATAGGAAAAGAAATATCCTAGGCGCATAATATTTAGTGATAATAATATTAAACAGTGAGGGCTGATTTAGCGCAAACTTCTCTAAAGCTGTATGAAGGAAGAGACTTCTGCCTGATTTTTTTGTTTGTTATTGGTTGGTTTGGTTTGGTTTGGTTGCTTTTTCCTCTGGCAGTTAGCTGTGCCTGGCTCATAGCAGGCACTCAGTTAGCATGTATTGAGTTTAACTGTGTGTAGGACAAAGGTGAGAAAAAGCTTGAGAGCTATAATCTCTTCTTCCCTAGTAGAAGTCAGCAGATACTATCTACAACTAAAAACAAGTACTATGAAGAGGTAATAAGGCTTTTAAAACTAAAGCAATACTTGAAGAAATGAGTTTAAAAAACACAAAGCCATTGCCACTGGGGAGGGAGTAAATGGAAATGGGAAACAGCAGAAGACTGCTACTTTTTATTATAAATGTTGCAAAACTACTTTAAAATAGTATGTTTAAATTCACCAAAAAACATTTACTAACCACCCCTGAGATGCTTTATAATTATCAAACTGACCTGACCTTCCAAACCAGCACAAAACTGTCTTTCTTTCAGCATTCCAAAATATTCTCAGCATGGGAAGATGGGCAATCCAGAAAATATGAAGAAATAACCCAGCACGACACTACACAAAGATAATCACTTTAAATATTTAGATGTTTTTTTTGAGGGGGGGGGTACTGGGATACATATTTCAACTGAGTACTTTTTTCTAGGTATTTTTTCCAACAACTGGGTGCATACCTAGCATGTAAGTTAGTATTCAGGATTCATTTCTGAAAATGTTGAAACAAGACGAGAAGTGCATTTGCTGAAGAAAAAAAAAAAAGCCAAACTTTTATTCTTCAAAGAACAGCATTTTACTATGCATATTCTACTGAAAAGAATGGCAGTGACATCATTTTGATGCAAAAGAGAAAGCCAAGATAATATGTAATTTCTTTTATCAAGCAGCAGCATGTAGTACACATATTAAGACCCCAGGTGTTAGAATGAAGTCTGGGTTCCATTCCCAACTCTGCTACTTTTGGATTGTGGGGTGGACGGCATCACAACATGCCATGAGTCTTAGCTTCTCTAAATGCAAACAAAAATAATAGCACCTGTCCAGTATTGTTTGTGTGAGAAGAATCTATTCAATAGTGGACAAATGACCTAGCATATGGTGAATGTTCAATGGATACAACTAATATTGTTTGTAATTATTATGACTTTAAAACCACCTAGTAGATGCGATGAACACCAAGTAGGATAAAGAAAGAGCTGGAACAAAGGCAAACACAGGTGTCATCAGTCTGAGCAGAAGAATGGGAGGGAAGCCTCTCCAGTACTTGGCACTCAATACTGGTTAAAGAAGTGAATCGTGGATGTGCGTGAATGTCAAAACGATGGAGTTTTTGAATGGTTCTAGTGGCATCGTCCATTTTCAGATGGAGAAATGGGTATGAGGTAGGGATCCTGGATATTTAGAATTCAGATGGTGAGGACTATCAAGATGACGGCACAGCAGGAAACTATAGCATTCATGTCCTGGCATGGCAGGCCACCTTGTGAAATATGTGAATTAATTAAGCTTTGAAATACTGTCTCCCAGGTCCTTGAGAATATGGCAGCTGGTTTTGGAAAGAAAGCTGGGAGTCCAGAGAAATGTTCAGACCCAACACACACGTCTAGCTATGGAGAGTCCTTCGGGGCTTTCTAATTTAAGTGGAGAAATTGCAGTTAACTTAGAGACAGGGGGAGGAGGAACAGGAAGATAACTCCTTTGGGGAGAAGCTAACCTTCTAGAAAAAAAAAAGAGATCAGTCCAGATCATGTGTCATTTTTTCGTGACTGTGGAGAAGAGTCAGCTAGGTCTACCAATTAGTAATTGGGAAAAGGCCAAAAAGACAACATTAAAGTTAGAATGGAAGCAACCAGGCTACCTGCACTAAGGCTGATGGCACAAAAGAAGAGAAGCGAAGTGGGGAAACAGTGAAAACAAGTTGAAAAGGGGGTACTCACAGGGCTAGGCTGCTCGGCTGGAGCAGTGTCCTGGAGTTCAGAGGAGGCCCCTGAAGCTGGAACCCTGCCTTCTGTGAAGTAGACCTGGCCAGTTGGTGCCAGTATCAAGAAGGTGTCAATAGAGTGACTTCTGTAAATATTAGAGCAATTGCAAACTGGATTACAAAACTACAGCTACAAAAATTTACTGCCACTGCCAAGGTAAGAAGGGAAACAAGGCAATGCTTCATGTATTAGAAAGCAATTAAGGGTGGGATAGGAAAGCAGCTTGGTAGTAAAGCACTTGCCTAGCATGTGAAGGACACTAGTTTGATCTCTAGCTCTGCAAAACGAGGAAAGGAAACAAACCAATGCCAGATGTGGTGGCACAGTGTTGTAACCCCAGATACTTGAGAGGTTGAGGCAGGAAAATGGTAAGTTTGAGGCCAGCCTAGCCATTTAGCAAGACCCTGTCTCAAAATAAATTTTTCAAAAGGGGTGGGACTGGTCGGGCGTGATGGTAAATGCCTGTTATCCCAGCATTCAGGAGACTGAGGCAGGAGGATCGCAGCAAGTTCCAGGCCAGCCTGGGCTACACAGTAAGCTCAAGGTCAGCCTGAACTACATAGCTATACCCTTTCTCAAAAAACCAAAAACATTTTTAAGGGGTTGGAGGTGGAATTATTTCTCAATGGTAGAACACTTACCTAGCATACACAAGGCTCTGCGTACAGTCCCCAGTACGACAAAAAGAAAAAAGAAAACAAGAAAACAGGCATAGCTGCATGCAATACTATGTGTCTGTAGTCCCAGCACTTGGGACTGGAAGGATCTAAGAAGGGACTAAGAAGGATCTCTCGAACACAAGTTTGAACCCGTGTGGTTGTGAGACTATATAAGACTATGTGAGACGTGGCTGTGAGTTACATTAAATGAGACTCTCTTTCTCCCACAAAGGGTAAGGATTTTTGCTTTTAAAAACTTCACAAACCAACTGGCTCCTCACCCCAGACTTTTCAGGGGATTCTGTGTAGGCAGAGAATGTGGCCCAATACAAGTGAAGGGAGAAGAGGTCACCTCTGAGAACTGTGAGGCCAGAGACATGACTTTGGTCTTAGAATCAAAGGGTCTGTTCTCGGTGCATCAGCAGTCCTCCTAGGGCCTTTATCACTGGGTACCACACAGACCTGCTCCACTGGAGGGGACAGTATGTCTCTTCTCACTTCTCTGCAGCCACCTCAAATACAGACATCTTACAAATGAGAGCTGCTTTCAAGTCAGCTTGTAAAGAGGAACTCAGATGGTATTAAAACGGCTTAGAAATAAGACCCATTTGAGGCCTACATATAACTTCTTGGTCTACACAACCAGACTGCCTTCCACAGTTGGAGCAACACACTCCACAGGTGAGCAGCAGATGACATCACTACTGACTGCTCCCGGGCCAGGCTGTACGAGAGATGACACATCGCTAAATGCTAAGCTCACACCCCGTCAGCGCACGAGAGCTGGGACCTGTTTATTCATGTCTTGTGACTTCACTTAGGCTCTGTGTTCACTGAGAAAGATGGCAAGAGCTATTTAATCTGTCATTTACTCATGATCTCCCTCTTCTTTGTTTTTCTGAAATTTGTGTACAATACCCAGCAGGATGGCTAAAATGGAAAATACTGTGTACTACTGAAAAGGTTGAACAATCAGAACACATACATAGCTGATGGCAGTACACAATGGATAACCCTGTTTAAAAATGGATTTGTATTATTTACCAAAGGAGAATATAGAGCCTGCCCACCAGTGCTTCTACTTCTGACTGTGCATGTCTTGTACAGGTTCCCTTATAAACTGTTCCATACTAAGGGAATTTATGCTTTAGGAGTCAGGACAGTAGTCAGTCTTGAGGTGAGGGAGCAAGGTGAGAGCAGGAAGGAGATTTTTAAGGTGCTAGTGATGTCTGTCTTCATTTGTATGCTTTTTCCACAGGGTAACCGATTTTATAAAAGTTCACAACAGTTCAGCAGGCCACTATGACACATCCTATAATCCCTGTTACCGAGGGAGGAAGACTGCAAGGTCAAGGCCAGCCTGAACAAGTCAGTGAGACCATGTCTCAAAGTTTAGAAAAAACTAAGTCAAAGAACAAGAACACATCTCAGTGAGACAGGGCTCCTGTGTTCAATCTCTGGTATTTAAAAAAATTTACATAAATTTATCCACTTGTGTACCTTTATGTAAATATGCAACGGTTCAATTAAAGTCAAACATGACTCCATTCTACTTGTAAGTATATGCCACAAGAACTAAACACACAAACTGAAGGAGCTGTTTGTACATGGGTGTTCATGGCAACACTGTTCACAGTCGTCAGATGTGGAAGCAATGCAAATCTTCATCAATGGATGAATACATAGACAAACAACATGATATATATAACATACATATTATATATATCATATATATATTATATATATGGAATATATATACCATATATACTTTAAAAACTGAGATGATAAATTTCATTTTATATGTAGATTAATTGATAATTTAATTTTTAAATTAAAAAACATTAACTTGACTCTATTGCATACCCTTCAAATAAATGCATGCTAATAAAGTTAATGACTGACCTCTGCAGAACACTACAATTTTATGCCCTTCCTTTTTTTGGCCTATACTATCTTTTTAACCCTTTCATGCACAGAAAGCTTAAGAATCGACTGGCCTGTTCATCTTATGAATGCGTAAAACTACTTCACACTCACTTGAACATTCTAGTGAACAAAATGCTTTGACATCCTTCCTCCCATTTAGACCCACAACTTCCTTGTGTAAAATGCAGGTTGGGGAGCTTGTTACCCTGCTTGAAAGCTGGGGAAACAAAGGAGAAAAAAAAAACAGCCAAAAGTAGGAAAAAAAAAACCCTCAAAAATTTGATACCACTTTCAAACTGTAAGATATTTTCATAGTACCTTCAGGTTCATTAGTTATCTTACAAAGCAAATTCAATTTTCCAGTTAGTTATGTGCATCTAGTATTCCCATAAGAAAACTCATTATATTGCATAGATCTTACTTATTAATATATATATTGAAAATAATTTCACTTTTTGACTTGAAAACAGTTTATTTAATTTATACAAATAACTACTAAATACAAAAAGTAGATTAAAACAAAATAGTTATTTTTTTCTGGCAGAGTTTAAATGCACATAATGGATAATTCCGAAGAAGATGCATTTTCCCCACAGCGTTCAGGGCTAAAATTCTACTGAAATCTTTGCTTCTAAATCAGTAATATATTCGGTGGTGTCAGATGGGTAATGACTAAATATGTTCTGCGTATGAACTGAAAAAAAAGTTACATTCTACACACATACAAATGTGAAGTACTTAAATGTGAATTTAACTGATAATAAAAAGAAAATGTCCATTTCAGAGTATAGTGTTAAAAACATTTCGGTAATAAAATCATAAGACCACATAAAAATAAGCTTTAACATATGCATGAAGCAGTTTTGTAAAAACTGCTAACTGCACAAGTAATAAATAATTTGCAAAGTTGTGTATAAACAATTCCTAATGTTCGGCATCGTTGTAAACATCAGCACATGTGTAAAATGCAGCAAAGTCTGACATTACATTTTGTTTTGCCAAATTGAATTCCTATTATCCAAAGACAGACCAGTGGAGTACGCAGCCAACGTTTTGGCAAGTTGGGTCTTTAAAATTAAGAATAACAGTGCAAGTAAGGAATGCAAAGAATTCCTAGTGCAATAAAGAAGAGAAGCACAGGCAATATTGCTGATTAAAAATTCACCACCTCCTGGAGATTCCCTGGGGAGTGTCTAGGAGACCTGTGAAAGATATGCAAAGCCACTGTCTTAATGCCCAGATCTCTCTTAGGATTTCTCTGTGTTCCTCCAGTTCCCTACCTTTGCAACAGTTATCTGTCCACCATTAGTCTCTGCAGAGTGAACAGTTCATGAAATGCCCAGTTCACAGTCATTGAGCGAGGTTAGGGTGGTTTTGGTGTCTCCCCAGCATGTGGCTGGGTATGATGTCTGCCTTGTCAAAGCAGCCATTTAGGGAGGGAGACAGATGGATTCTGTTCTGACAACCAGTCAGACCAGCATTAGGTCCCAGCTGGACAATGACAACGTTGAATCTTCCTTCTTAATACCAGAAAAATGTCAACAGTCAGTTTTCAATTTGTCTAGGGAATTATCAATTTTGGTCAAAGTCTTTTTAATGCGCAGTGCTGTGAGTCTTGCAGATGGATTCTGATACCAGCATTCTTTCATCAGCTTTGCCAGAGAAGTTAATGTCTGAGAAGACAAAGAACAAACATCACAATGACAAACTGACTTTTAAAAAGTGGCTCTGGAAGCTGGGCAGATGTCTGGTTAACAGTTACAAAATTAGAGATGTGACTGGCATCTTTTTTACAAAAAGAGTCAAGGCCTTAACCACTGATAAAGAAGACTCTTAAGAGTTTCATGAACTCTGCCCTTTGGACTCTTTAATACTACCACTACCTTGATGGTTTTACAGGTGCTACAAGCACTAGTACTAACCTAGAGATAATAGTGAATTTTGCAATTACAGTGATTTTTCAGAATCTCAGATTTGCTACTCCTTATGAGAGGTAATATGGTGCAGGATCTTCAGCTTGAGCAGCTTGTGTTTGGAATTTGTGGTACACAGAGATGGAGAAGAGATTGACAACATGAATCCAAGTCTCTCGGTTTGCACATTAACTGAAGTCCTAGCGCTAATAACAAGTAATAAGTCTCCTAATTCTTGGAACTGATCAATCACAGAAATTCCTGTGAATACTGTTATTTATCAGCACAACCTAACAAAGAAGACCTAATGTTTGACAGTGAGACTATTTTTCAAGTCTATGCTATTAGGCTCTAAGACTCTTCCATATAAAATAACGAGGGAGAGCACTGGGTACATGGTACAGATCATGCAAATACTACTAGTTGACACTCAAGAGCAAGCCAATAGAAAACACCTGTAGATAGCTCTAAAAGGAGAACATGGACACTCTTACCGGGTCTGAGAACCATCTGTTGGGTATGTTTGGCCTCTGTTGATCCACACAGACTACTTTCCTCATATCTTCAAAACTTGGGTCATTGGGAACTACATCGTAAAATGGTGGCTTGTAATCTTCCACTATACCTACACGAAGGACAAGAATTGTGCTGTATTAGCAAGGGAGTCAACATTCCTTGGGGTTTTATTGACAGGCATCATAGATTATCATATGATAGGATAAAGCACTTCCTTCCTCATACCTCAAGAAAATTCTGGAAGCTACAGTAGGTCCTAAAACTAGTGAGGAACAAAGCAATACACACCCTTTGAGGAGCTGGGTAGAAAACAATTGGAAGAAAATAGGTGAAAACATCTCATGTGATCATAATTATTAATAAAATGCTTCAACAGGGTATAGAACAGATCTGCAATGCCCAAGTAAGCACAGGGATACCTACCCCAAAATTGCTCGCATTATCAGAAAATAACAAAACATAAAAGGAAATGTGAATCTAGCTATTTCTGACCGCAAATAGAAATAAAAGGCTGTTCAAACTATACCTAAAAGAAAATTTTAAAAAGCACCACAATACTCCTTTTGTTATTAAATTATTTTGTTTAAAAATAATCATTATAAAATAATCTCTCTTACTGGGAGAGATGTAAATAAAAATGTAATGAGGTATTAACGTCCTCATTCATCTATCCCACACGCAGGGAAGCACTTCTGCCTCCAGGCACAACTGTCTGTTTGATGGCTCTATTAGTTACCCTCAGATTAAAGGCACAAAATAAAATGAAGGAAGGACAGCCACTGGGAAAGCAGAGGGATAGTGAAAAAGGATAGATTGGGCATAAACCATCCCTTACCCCAAGGCAAATATGAAGGTGGGTATTTTAAGCTGCTGCCCCAGCATGATTTCCAATGGCTTGGAAACTTTTCCAGCAAAACTCCACAAATAGAAAAAGTAATTCCACAAATACAGAAATTTATAACTTCATCATTTGGAATTAGAAAATTGGTTTTTCCTCTTATAGAGAGGAAACAACAAAAGACAATATATTATTTCTTTTCCCTCATCAAAGCCTCCAGCAATACCATCAGTGGACACACTGGTTTACAGCTCTTTTTCTTTCCTCCATGTAACTTTTATCTATTTCTAAGTACATAAGAAGCTGTTACTGAGGACAGAAGGAGAGTATGTGAGAAGTTATAATTAAGTTTTTCTAGTTCTTACAAGCCACCTGAAAGCTTCAATCTCCTTTTCATTTATCATAGAAATTGCTTAACAGTGAGAATGTATTCTCACAAATTCCATATAAATACAAACCACTTATGCAAAAGATTAGATACGATAAGGAGCATCTGTTCAAGAAATACTACAGATTTTTTTAAACTTCACAAATTCAACTAAAAATGTTTATTTTAAAAATGGAAAGCCATCTAAATTGTATTTTTAAAATCCCAGTTGATACTCTTAATTATAACTAACTTACCTGTCTATTGCATAACTGCATTTGTAATGTGTATCAGTCAGTAGATTAAAACCTTTCCTGGAAAATCAAACAGCTCATACTGGCCATAAACCACTGCTCACAGAAAAAACATTGGAAATATCTCATTTCGGAGACCTTACCTACTTTTCTTAAAAGGTTCCCTGAAAGCATTCAAACAAAAATATTTTAATTATCTTCAATACTAAGAAATACCATCTAAATTACAAATGCACATAAACCTGAAAAAAGAACTTCCACCTTTTGGGGGGGCCACATGAACTGATAAAATATGTGCCTTTCATCATCTCTGAATTTTTCTCTGAGTATACACTGTATAGCCTTTCTTTAAAAAATCCTAGGATAGGGGCCAGGGATTTAGCTCAGCAGTATAAGCGCCTACCTGGCAAGCGCGAGGTAGTGAATTCAATCACCGGTACTCACTCCCCAAAAAAACCTAGGATAATGGTTGTCTGTTTGTAGTAGTTTGCCTGATAATTAAGGGAAGGATTATGTGAATGTAAACAGCAATAAAAACATGGATATCTCTATAAATGCAAAATAATTTAAAGCATGAAGATTTAAAACAGAAGATCTGATGACACCTAACAATAACTTCACTACATAAATATAAAATTTCCTCGTTTCTATTTCCCATGTTTTAATCTTATTAAATGACTTCATGTTTATAAAAAGACTCTAGTTTAAAAAAGGAAGACCATTTAATTGATTATGTCTCTCTTGCTTCATTACTCTCTTTCAACCATTGGCCGATGGTTGATGGTTTCCATCTGACTCTGGCTATACTTCTCCAAACTAAAATAAACCTGGGACTAAAGTGCAGCAACCTTCTGAAACATGCTCTGGTCAAGGAAAGCAATCATCTCTATTAGTAACAAGTACACAGCACCTATGATGTGTGGAATGCCATAGAAATGCTGGGTGTGATGACAATGTAAGATATGCTCTTGTTTTGCAAGGAAATCGAAATCTAGTAGAAGACCAACACAAGTTCCTTTCTTTTTTCCTTTGATAGTAGAAATATTGTCAAAAAAGAACCTAAAAACTGTTTTCATCCCACTATGTATACCTTGGGGTAGAACGGTAGAAATTTTCACTTATGTTACTTCTTAGTTCTTATACTGACTCCGTAATTATTTGAGGCCTTAAATTCTGTGTATCAGGAGTTGAGCTTGGCCATAGGTATACACAAGTGAAAAAGAAGCAGTGTTAAGCAACAAAGAAGCAGGGTAATGGCAAAGGCAGACATGAAATTATAAAAGGCAGTAGAGATAGAGCAATGAGATGCGGGTGGCAGGAATGGTGCTTACGCTGGGCTTAGAGATGGAACACCCTGTGATTTACTAAGCACCATCTCTTTTTGTGTTTGGGCAGGAGGTACTGGGGTACTAAGTACCATCTGGAAACTGGGTGCCGTGGAAGCTTATGGAGTTTTCCAGAGCCCAGAGCTTTGGTAGGCAGAGCTAAGCAATTTATAAGGCATCATGGTGGTCAGGGAAAGCAAAAACACCAGGAAAGAATGTGTTCCAGGCAGAAGGTATGGGGAAGAAAAGGATTACAGGAGCCTCTCGTGTTGCAGGAACAAAGGGGCATCCTCTGTGGAAGATGAGGACAGAGGACAGAAAGGTTGGGTGAGGTAGTAGGTGAGGCCAAGGGGAGAAGTGACTTCTCTTAAGGTAGCAAGTGACTAACTACCGTTTCTCATTTCTGACTGAAAGTGACAAACAATCTGCAAAGCCAGGCAAAAAAGTGAACTGTGAGTGCTACACAGGCAGCCCCCAGTAAGCAACTGCCAAGTCGTGAGACAGCAGAGAGGACAGCACAGATTCAGCAAAGCAACTAAAAATACAAAGTGCTTCTAGTGCCAATGAGTGGTACAAACAACAAATGATGCAGAAGTGCAGGGGAAGAAGACCGCATGTGTGGTCAAGGAAGGAAGAGCCAGCCAGGCCTCATCTTCCCAATAAGGCAGTTGCTGACTCAAAAGGGCCACAGGAAAGAAATCAGAGAAATTATTCATTATCTACTCCCCCACAACTTTGGGCACATGAGACTGATTTACACAATAGTTTTTTTCTCTAGATAGAAGTCTAAGTGAAAGCTTTCTCTTCTTTGGGGCTAACCTATCTCTACCAACCCAAAATCTCCACCACTAATGCATGCTCCCTGGCCATAAACCTCTCATTCACATGCTATAGTTTTCCAACACCTTTAAAGTACCTATTGCAAAGCTCAGGTGCAAACCAACAAGAACCAAAAAGAACACCCTTCACACATGCTCTGAAGTGTATGAAATGCCACTGTGCCCAGAAACAAGACCTCCCTCCAGTTCCTGCCCACCAAAGCCCTTGATCAAATACTCACCTACCCTCACCTTGATGGGTACATGGCATGTGTCTGTTTCACATCCTCCTCAGTCACCCTTTGCTGTACCCCACAGCTTCCAGCGAGACCTTCAGGAGAAAACTGAGGACCAGCCCATGCCACCCACCTTACACGTCCTCCACTGGGGTTCCCCAGGGGACAGTTATTCCCCACTGTGGTCCTTTCCACCACAGTCTTTCACATACCCAGGTACCGGCTACACTGGCATGACTAGGAGTTCTATTTTTAAGACTTCCCTCGGCTCGTCCTTTTCACAGCGCACTCACTGACATCAGTGTCAGGCTGTACTTCTCATTCCAGCCTGCACCTCATATCCTCAAGCCAGCCCAAACAAACTCCTATTCAACACTTTCATGCTTCATTGAAGCCTTGTATCTTTTGAGAAGGTCTCCTGCTCCTAAAAGTACAGAGCCCTGAAAGTCACTGTTCATCTTGGACTCACTCACCTCCATGTAGACTTCAATCTATTCATAACAATTTGTGTTTTCCACAAAAATGTGAGCACTTTTAAGTTAGATTTTTGTTTTGTTCTTGTTCAACAACTTCTCCAGAACCAAACAATATAGTGTTTACTACATTACAGACACTAATACAAGTGAAATGTTAATTGTAGATCCCTAAATCCTTTATCTGTAACTTCTGATGGCCAGGTATGTTGGATCACTGCAAGTTCAAAGCCAGCCTGGGCTACATAGTGAGTTCAAGGCCAGTTGGAGCTACATAGCAAGATCCTATTTGGCTGAATGAATAAATAAATGAATGAAGCCTCTGATATTAAATGAACTTGCAGAACTTAGAATTTTTACATTTTTTAGTATTCATGAGGCACAGGCAGGAGGACCATCATGAATGAGTTTGAGGCCAGGTTGCACTACAAAGTGAGACTCTCACAAAAAAAGAGACTGTATACATTTTAGAAAGGTAAGGGGAGGCATGTACTTTGATGCAACCAGCAGAGTCTGAGGAACACCCCAAAACCAAAAACATTTCTGCAACAAAATATATGAATATACCTACTAAGTATAAAGGATAAAGATTATATATGGACTTATGTTCCTTAAGATTAGGGTTGACCATCAAATGAGTTCAGAACAAGGGTCCTGCCAAATACATTATGGAAAACTTTTGGGTTATGAATCTTCGGTTGCAGATAACGGTCCATAGATCAGACAATTCTCCGAGTACTCCAAGGATGATGCAAAGATCTATCAGCAAGAGGTGAGGGCCACACAGATAACATCTTCCCCTAACTCCAAAAGAAAAAACTGGGAAACATACAGAAAAATGCTTTTGTCCCAGTTCACAGCTAATGAATGACACAGCTAAACTAAAATCTAGTTTCTTATTTAGATTCTAGAACTCTACCCAACAAGCCAACGATTAGACAACGGAATACGCCTCTCCCTCTGTGGATCTCATGCTGCAGTGTGATCAGTTCACAGCACAATCTTTCTTCACTATCCTCCACCTGGGGCAGACACATCCCATATCCAGGGAAAAGGCAAGAAGAATGGAGTCCTGGTCTCTATACACACAGAGAGAATTGCTGTCAACAGTTTCTACAGAAATACTACTGAAATCCATCAGAGCTTAGAACACCAGAACTAAAACCATCTTAGAAAATGAGATAACGGTTTATATTTGACTCCTGAGAAGACTGTAAGTTAGTGTTTCCTTCAGGGGTAAAAAGTGAGACAGCTTAATGTATTTAATGGACAAAACTTTATCCTCTTATTAACTGCATATTTATTTGTATCACAGCCTTCCATTTTTGTGTCACGTGGTACTGGTTTTCTAATTCCAGCAGTGGTATTAATTTCCTTTCAAAACAAAATTAAGATTGAAAAGAGCCAATGTGAAGAAAAAGATTACATAAATACTGGTACGTGTTGCATTTGGATATGGAAAAAAGAGCATGAGGGTAATATGTGTATGTTTGAATCTTGGGAAACATTAAATTTACAAAATGGCACTCTTCCTGGTGAGATGGGGTTCAGAAAGCTTCACCCAATATTTATGTTACTGCACCTACCACACCTCACTGGAGAAAGTCAAGATACTTTTCACATCAACATACATAAAAATGATTCACAGACAAATGGGTGAGGGTGGTCAGAGTAGAGCAGTCCTTGCTCCTTTGGCTCTATCTCACTGCTGGAGGCAAGGAGTGGTCAAAGAATCAGAACCCAGGCAACCCTAGAGGCCCAAAGCAAGCAGTCCTTTCTGAAAGCAGCAGTGGAACTGGAAGGGAAGCTCTGGCTGGGTATAGAAAAGCTACGAGAGCTGTGCCTTATACCCCCTTTCCCCCTACAACTCATGGGCATATGGAATCAAATACACGACTCTAAGTCATAACCAACTGCCTTCTCAGGAATCTATGTTAAAATTATAGGACTGAGATTGTCATTGAAGTAAACATACCAAAACTCAATGGCTTATAGACTACTGTGTAGTAAAACCCTACTAGAAATATTTACTGTTGTCAGAGGAGAAAGCAAAAAAATCTACGACAGCTACATGGATATTCCTCAAGTTAGACTCTGCATACTCCCAAAAACTATACAGACAGAAGCACCATCAGGGTTCCAAATATTTGGTAGCTATGAAGACCTTTGAGACAGAGAAGGTATCAGTCATTGCCTTCTGGGCCTATTACATGGTTTAAGGCACCAATACTTGTATTGCAGGACTGTTCTGAGAAGTAAATCAGGAAAAGACACTACTGGGAAGTAAAGAACATCAGGTTTTTTTAGCGTGTCAGCTGCTCTGGATTTTTATATCAGGGGTTTGAAATTCCAGGAAATCATGGAAGGCCAAAATCCTCCCTCCAACCTAACCTTCCTATCGCTGCCTCCAAGTAACTACCTAAAAATAAAAATAGACAAATGAAAAAAAACCTTGAAATTACACCAACAAATCTGAAAAATTCTCCCTACAACTCATGTTTGTCCCAGCCTTAATGTAGACTAAAGTAGTGAATCAGAATCACAAAACATGATAGATGTGAAGCTGCTAAAGAAGTCAGAGTTGTCATGGTTTCCGTACACAAGTGCGCCATGCTTAGGAACAGCAGCACATGTGGTTTCCTGGCAAGCTCAAGGATTAATTAGAAGAGGTTTTTCCAAAATACAGAATATGTGCCAAACATAAGCTTATTCTAACAAGTGTTTCCTAGTCGCCACCCCAGAAGAGGTGCAGTTTGGCCAGCAAGAACTTTCCTATGAGATACAAATAGTTTTTGACACATCCAAGCACTGGATTTCATCATGAAATAATCAAAACCAGTGCAACAAGAAGGTTTCCATGGAGCCCTCTTATGGGCAGGGAAACGGGGGAAACAAATGTAGCACTGGGGCAAAATTATAGCATTGAGAGAGGCAGAAAGGATAATCAAGATTTTCAAACTCCTGGAAATGCTCCATCTCTAAAGAAAAGTAACCAAAACAGTGAGTACCTAAGCTCTCACTATATGCCAGCCACACACTACGTGTTTTACCTACATGATCTCATTTAACCATCAAAACACTTTCAAGTAGCTATTATTACTTTATTCTGTGATGACACTCATCTAAATGATGGGATCAGACAGAAGAACCTCCGTGCTCAGAATGTCACTGACTGTTTATTCTGTAGCAGGCCCCAGAGAGGCACCACATGGCTCTGGAGGGCGCCATCTGGCAGGCTTCTTTGCAAAGTGAGGTGACCCCGGGCAACCACAGAAGCAGAAGATAGAGCAGACCACAGCGAACATGCAGCCACCACACTGGCAGAGAAGTAGCTTTGTGCTGTCTTCTACAGGTGCGCACCTGTACCACGTGGTACACTATCTTCTCAAAAGTTCCCTGTTCACAATTCAACCCTAGCGTTGCATTTTCTAACCCTAGAACTACTGCATTAGAAATCCTAGGGTGAGGCCCAGCTCTGTGTGTCCTAGGAAGTGTTGTAGTTGGCTCCGCAGCGGGACCAGCTTCAGTACTAGTGACCCAGGCAGGTCCCTACCTTAAGTTCACCCAGAAATCCATACCAGAAAGGTGCGAAAGCCATTTTCTTACCAGAATCAGTGTCAAAACATCATAGGTAAATTCCAAGACACCACTGAGAAATTTTCAAATGTGAAAATGGAGTTAACTCTCATTTCCTTTATAGAAACAGGTTTGTTGTATTAAATGAGGTTTATTATTAGCAGAAAATAAATGTAAAATTCCAATAAAAACAAAAACACTATGAATTTTTATTTTCATGGTTCACTTGAGGATGATACTGCTCCAAGAGAACTATCTGGTCATCAATTTTTATAATGGACTCAGGAACTCAAAGGATGTATAGTTATAATAACCTTCTTAATATAAGACATTCATATATTTAAATGAGGTCCATTTTATATACAATAATTTCAAAAATATATATTCTTTTAATGATGGTTCCTAAAGCTGGTGAGAAAGTGAAATAGGTAGTATATCATACCCAAGGGTAAGGAAGATTCTGTAAATTACAACAACTCTTATGGAAAGCAATTTGGCAATGTGTGTCAAGTCATTAAAATGTCCACAGTCTTTGACCTATTAAGTCTGCTTCTTTTCAGATTAGGAATTAATTCCCCAAGTGAAAAATTATACACACAAAAATGTCTACCACAGGCCCCAAATGAAGAACACAGGATATTTAACAATATGGAAATGGTTAAGTTAATAAAATATCATGTGACCATTTAAAATAAGAACAGAGAGCACTTACAAATATTAAAAAGCACACTCAAGTGCAAAGGATGGTACAGAATTGTATCCTGTATTACACTGGAGTTTTTAAAACGGGTACATAGAGAAGAGAAAGGAAACATGAACGCTGAATATAAGGACAAAATTACTCTTGCTTTTCTCATTATGCTCCCTTTTCTGTTTTGTGGGAGTAATAACTAAAATGTTAATATTAATAAGGTAGTTTCAAGCAACAGGGAACACAAATCTGAGTTCAGAGAAACTGATCTGTGGCACTGTGTGGGTGCTGTATGTGTGTGTGCACTGTTACCGATGTTCACAGAAGAAAAAGGACTAGAGAAAGAGAAAGGGAAAATAGCGTACCAGTCATTGTCAAAGGACAACAACTGATTTAAAATGAGAAATCGGCCACCCTTATTTCTCCCTAAGAGTCAAACCATATCACAGAACGGAAGTTCTACCCACAAAATTTTAGGAAATAGCTCAGAGTCTAAATGATGATGCAAAAGAGAGATCAATAAATCTAAAAACAACCAAAACACTCTCCCCTCCTCTGCCACCCATGATTTCTTTTTTCTAAAAATAATGTTAAACACAGGATCTAACAAGCATGGTAACATGTGTTGAGCTAAATTTTAAATGGATGACTCTAACTTCAAACTGACTACTGTTAATCACAGCTGATCTTTAAAAGCCATTTGAGTCTATGCCTGTGACACTGAGTTTGCAACATGAGTTCTTACAAAGCCCGAATCCCAAGATTCTGCCAAGCACGCCTGCTTGGCTGCGCGCCGTCACACCCACAGCTGGAAATGCTGTTGTGCTGCCTGTGGGCTGCTAGTTTCCTCTTCATCTGGGGAAGTTCCCCATCACATAGTCTATTCTAACACCATTTCTGCTCTAAAGTCTCTGCTAAGGTAAACTATCAGAGTTAGACATCTTGCCCCTGTCCCAAGGTGCTCAAGAATAACTGGGGAGTGGGTGAGAAAACGAAGTTCATGTGCAATTTCAGGCAAAGTTCAGCCCTTTGTAAGTCAGCAAAACAAGCTGTCGCAAATAATTCCCAAGGCATTTCAATGGCACAAACTGCAAGCCAGTGGCTCCCAAGGATTGAGAAATAAGTCCCAAGAAAATGTTCATGACTCTATTTAACAGCAAAACAGTATCTTAAAAGAATTGTCAAGTTATAATCTCTGTATGCTTAATCTGAAACCTTTGCTTTAATACCCTCAGAAGGTTTGTCCAAAGCAGACACATTCTGCTGTTACAAAAGCAGGCTCCCGTGAAGGCATGCTGATTTTAATTATTGTACACAAAACTATATTAAATTACCCAATCCTACTTCTCTCCTAGAGCCTGTAGTTTCTGGCTGTGTTAGTCATGAAAATTATGATTACCCCATAAATCTCAACCCTTAGAACGGAACACCAGCGGAAGGTAAGATGGAGAATAAATGTTAAAGGCTTCTTTCGTTATTTCTTAAATCCAGGATCCCAATGGGTCGCAGAGGGTAAAATGTAAAATACCATTTAGAAATAAATACAAATCTAAATACATGACATTTTCTTTTGTTTTTCTAAGACCTTTTCAGATACATTCTCTGTGAAGTAAATTTCCAGTTGTGAAGATAAGAAGTTCACCACATTGATTGGAGGGATTCTGCTATAAAAACCACTTTGTGGGCTGCTGGGGCATACCCAATTTGAAAGAGTAACACTCAGTGCTTTCTGAATATAATGTATTTAAAGTTCAAGCCAATTTAGGTGCATAAAAGACAAGATTGAAAACTTAGTGTAGGAGATACAGGCCAAAAATCAGTGATAAATGCTTCCTTAACTGCTGAGGCCACATCATTCCATAAAATTATTTATAATCGGATCAACGTAAACCACCTATCCAAAGCTTCTTGAATATAAACTTGACTCATCAGAAGGCACAGTCTACTTCTTATAAAGGAATGACTTCTGAGTATGGTAACTGAGCCCAAAAATCCAATCATGAGAAGTAAAATTATCTGAAGAAGCAGAATTCTCCCTCAGGCTTAATTGAACATTTTTTTTTTATGTAAATCCACCTTGTGAGAACAACAAAGAGGAGAAGAAGGTCAGAAACAAGCAAAACAGGAAGACAAAGGAAGAAAGGAAATATGGACCAATCTAAACTAACACCAAGGAACAGTTTTAATCTCTCCCAGGAACAGTTTTTAACCATCATTTTCTCTCTTGTATTGCAAATATAATGCCATTACACTACACCTACTCACCATGAGTCAAATATAAATGCATACAGTTTGATGAGTATGATTCAAGAAACTCTGTGGGCTTCTATATTCCCCTTTGCCCTTTTCATAACAGCAGCATTTAAGAGAATGTGGACAAAGGCAGTACCACATCAGATACCTACCATTGCTCACCATCCGCCTGGCTACTTCCCACAAAACAAGTCCAAAGGCCCAAATATCGACCCTCTTGTAAGAGTCAAAACAATCGACCTGGATGGTTTCATCTAGAACTTCAGGGGCCATGTAGCGCTTGGTGCCCACACGGGGGTTGTTCCCCACATCAAGCTGATTAGTGCTCTGGGAATGCATGACTGCCAGACCTAAAAGGAAGAAAACAGTGTGATGAGCTCACTTCCTTTCTCAGAAAAGGCTACCCAAAGATTTTAAACCAATCTCAATCAAAAGCTCCCTCTGGTGGCATGTGTGGTGACTGCTGTGTTACACTAAGTCCCTGGAATACTTGGGGCGGTGACTTTTGGAGAGGAGAAAAAGGATGCCAGAAATACTATGAGGCTATCAGATTAACAAAGATACCTCTAAAAGATGAAAAGTTTTGGGCAAATGGAAGATCAGTGTGTCAAAGCAGCAAGAGGTCAGTGTTTCAAGTCCACGGGCAAACAGGCTCGCATGTTAAATGTGAGCCCCAAAGGAGCTTAACACAAAGCAAATTAAGCTCCTGAGCTCCACCACTGTTCCCACTAGTCTCCAAACACAAATTTCCAACAGTGTGAGACAGAGACCGGGAGGTAATTTATCACCACATAAATAGCAGATGGTGGTAGGCACTGCTGCATCCTTAACAGAGCTGCTCCTCTGGGTAACAAGGCTGGGCAAACCCACAGGCCTCTCTCTAGAATCACAGGAACAGGCAGCACTAACCTGGACCTCAACTCAAAACATATCCCTCATATTAGTGGCTCTGAAACACTTAAACCATGGCTCATTTCAGAATTCCTCAGTCAATTAGAGACCTGGTGTCCCTCACTAGCCAGTGGGAATGCACAGACTCATGCATGGTTTATTTGAGGATGCAATTACTTACTGGTGCATATAGAGAACAACTGTGAATAATTCCTGTAATATTCAACATAAAAAAAGTTCCAAAGTGAAGTAAGCTGCCCCTGTAATCCTTTGCAATCCAAAGATCCTCTGGAAATCCCTCCAACTATCTGCAGAGAATGCTTCTCCTCCCACTCCATGGCTTTCAATCTGTGGGATGATGATTCCACAGAATGCCAGGAGGACTGCACCTGTTATCTCACCCTTAATAATTAGCAAAGATACGGGCAACTGACTTCAACTAAAGCAGACTGGTTCCTCTTTTCTCAATCTTTGTAATCAACTGCAAGATTCTATGACCATCGTGAAAATTTCCCAAATCATATATACCCATCCACTATTTCCATGTGGCAAAACTATATCATATTAGGAACTAAGGATTAAAAATGGTTGTAACATTCTCATCAATCCTTTTGTATGCTTGAATTTCTTGTTTGGTTGGATGGTTAGCTGGTTTTTTCAGCAAGGACTCAGTATGTAGTTCAGGCTAGCCTTAAACTCACTATGATGTAGCCCAGGCTGGACTCAAAATCATGGTAACCCTCCTGCCTCAGCTTCCCAAATGCTGGGATTACAGATGTGCACTACCACACCCAGCTTGAATTTTTATATAATAAAAAGTTCCAGAAAAATGCAAAGCTAATCTTTAGGCCATATTAATAATAGAACACTACTTCTCAAAAGTGATCCTTAACTTCTAGGCATGATGTAAAAATTATACACAAATTATGGGCTTATACAAGCTGTTTTCCACAGTATATTATTAATCACTTGAAAAAATGATTCCTTGGCACAGATTTTTCCAACAATGTACCTAAGTGGAAGGTCACAGAATTCATTAGCTGAACCTCACCCCCAGTGTCCCATAAGCAAAGCCAACAGTTACCTCACTCTGTCCATTCTCCCCAGACCATGAGATCCTAACAACAGCTATGGCTTAAATCTTCTCTATGTGCCAGATGTGTGATGATCTCTGAGTTCTATCACAATCCTCTGAGGTAGGTCTAATTGTTTTGCAGTTAGATGAGTAATACATGAATACACAATTACTGAAGTTTCCAACAATGCAGTTCATCAGAGCATCAAATGCTAGAATCCCTCTTGGGTAAGGCCCCAACCCTTGTTCTGTAAACAGTGTTAGCACCTTGTCTAGAACTGACTTGTACAAAAATACAGTATAAATAATAGCAAGTCAGAGTTCAAGCCCAAATTGCTATGGCTCTAAGAGCCATGACATAAAAGCCATGAAAGTCTACAATACAACTAAATTGCCCAGAAAAGGCTTTAGAGTCATGCACTTACACATGGGAAACACTGTAAAATTTCTCAGTATGAACACTAAGACGTCCCAGATAGTCAAAGGACAGAAATTTTTCCAACACGTCAAATTCTATGTTTAAAAACAAAAATAAATTTTATTGTTTATATTATGAAAGCTAACTTTGCCTAAACCTTTATTAGCCTAACAATAATTATAATAAATTATAAACCTTTTATTCTGTTTTATGTTTGTAGTACTGGGGTCTGAACCCAAGGCTTTCACACTGAGCTACATCTCCAGCCCTGTTTCCTTTTTTAATAAGATAGGGTCTGGATAAATCAGCAAGTTGTCCAGGTTAAGCTCTAAATTGAGATCCTCCAGCCTGTGCCTCTTGGGGTGCTGGGGTTACAGTCATGTGCCACCATGCCCAGTTGATAAAAACATTTTTAACTACACTGAATGAGTCCACTGAAATGAATGTCTAATACTGACAACTTAGTTCTTATTAGCACAATTATTCAGCCAATATTTTGAAGCCAAAGTGAGTATGGTTTTTTATGTGGCACTATATATGAAAATAATCTTATTTATAGTGTAAAGCTACAATGAGCATTATCCTAACATCATAAGACTGAGACGTTTCAGCAAGACAAAGGGTTAACTAGTTTGAGAGCTATTTTACTCTTTCTCAAATTGATTAACTTTCCTTGGTTATAGAAGGATGATTTTAGAAAAATTTTTAAGACAAAATCATTACATAGAATATGTAGTTGTACCCCTATTTCATGTAAGCTTTATGAAACCAAAATGTGACAATATTCACTATCTCTGATGGTAGAGGAGGAGCCAACTGAATGGGCCTGAAGTGACTTCCCAGAATACTGGGTCTCAATAGATATCTGGATATCATAGCATTTGTCAAACTCTAACAGTGTGCCTACGATTTATATATTTCATCATATGTAAATTCTACCTGAAAAGAAGAAAAGAATAAACAAGTCAGGTACTTTAGTTACTGGTACACTAGTGTGAGTGTTGCAGTCACTAGAGGGAAAGGTTCTTTTGTTTGTATCAAACATTAGGATGAGCTGATGGATGGACAGATGCACAATAAAGCAGTAGTTACTGGGAATACACAGGGGGTAGGGGTTGACTACAATGGTCCTTCAACTTTTTGTATGTTTGAAGTTTTTATAACAAGATAGAAGGAAAAAGAGGTACATCCTGGATGGATATTGTAATATGACAATAGTTAAAAGTAATAATCTTAAATTTTAAAAATTTACCCAAATCTGCTATGCAACACTGTCCATTCTTTTTCACTAGGATATTTTTGCTCTTTAAGTCTCGATGGGCAATGGCTGGTTTCCCTTGGGTCCCAAATATCTCTATGTGTAAATGTGCAAGACCACTTGCTATGGACAGCACAATTCGAAGGCAGCTAACTGTATCCAGAGTAGTGAGCTGAAGATAGTCATACAATGATCCCATTTCATGGTAATGTGTAATTAACCATAACTGGGTGCTGGAGTGTCTTGAAGTCATGTCTGAAGCGATGAAACCTATCAAGAGCAAGAACAAAATTAACACACATTAAATCCACATTGTAACATTTTGCATCCTAAATAGTTATCTCTAACTAAAAATAAGAGTTAACTAACTGCCATGAGCTATGGTCTATAGAAGCAGCACAGAAAATAACAGAATTCATTCCTTAAGAATATACTGTTAACATAAAATGTTGTATTTCTTTCTATTGCAAGCAATCCTTTAATTTTTTTAAATTGTATGCAGATTCAGATAGGATTAATACCTTTACACTCACCCATAATGATAGTGCCAAACTCTTCATCATGTTGATATTCCTAGCACAGATCATTCAACATACCCAAAAAAGCCTGGAACCTGGATACATGTATTCTAGGGTTGACTGCCTACAATTTATAGTGACTATTTCACGTAGGCTCTCTCATATACAAAATAAAGGGATGAGTTTTATAAACTAATTAAGTGATTCATCAAATAAAAAAGCGCCCGGGCCAGGGATTTAGCTCAGTGGCTAAGTACCTGCCTCGTAAGTGCAAGGTCATGAGTTCTATCCCTGGGACACCCCACCAAAAAGCAACCAATCATATATATTTAGCATTAATGATGCTCTTTGTCTGTCATTTAGAAAATCCATAGTGATAATGTTTTTTGGCTAAAAAAAGAGACATTTAAAAATGAAAAACAATATGAAATGAAAACTATTGTCATATTTATCTACAAAACACAGGATAAGCCCAGTGTGGGCAATTACAGTAATCTGGCCTAGTCATTACAATAGGCTTCCATCAAGAAGTACAACTAAACTGGTCTGGAAGAGATGTGGAAACTTTTTGTATCTGAGAAGACTTTGAACACAATAAAGGAAGCACCACTCAAAAGAAATTAAACTGCTCTTATATATCATAGCTGTGCGGCCTCTGTTGATTTCTTCCCCCCAAGGGAGACAGCCCACTGATTAAATAACTAATAGGCACATTTTTAATGCCTCACCTTCCCCTTTGCCCTCTAAGTCATAAAGATTTTTGTCTCGTTAATTATGTTCTGAACCTTCAGGAAAAATGACTTCTAAATAAGCAAGATGTTTTTCAACTGCTTATGTCTCAAATGTGAATTACATATTTGCTTCTCCAATGCTGGAGCACTTATATGGGAAAACTGTGGTTTGATCTCTACTGTCAGTAGAGACTGAACAGATGCCTAAAGGTTCAAACTCTGGTGATGCTCCAGAACCAAGTACTGGGACATCTGAGGCGTGAAGCTACTGCACAGCACAGCTGATGAGAGGACTGGAACTCAGACCACCTACTACAGGGTTACACACTAGCCCCACCACTCCCAAACCTGATGATCCTGCTCAAGTCACATAAAATCTCCATCTCACCTTCCTCCTTTATGAGATAAGGATCATATTAACATAGTTCAAAGGATAAAAAGGAGAATTAGAATAAAATATTATGATTCCTAAAACACAGGAAAAGTGTTCAAGAATACTAGCCCACTAGTGTATTTTAAAATAGCCCAGGATTCAATAACCAACACAAGAACTTGGTAATGTAGTATTTTTCATAGGTAGTTTTCTTCACTTTCTATTGGTCTCAAGAAATTCAATGAACAAGCATTCAGGCAGTGGTTTTTAACAGCATAAGATAGTTTTGGAGTTGGAGGGAGGAAAAGAAATAAGGAATAGTTAAGAACAACATTAACAAGGACAAAAAAACCTGTTTATGACAGTTACATTGGTGGTAGGTAAATGTGGACCTATTTGTGGGTGGAACTTAGGAGATTCCTTGGAGTCCCAAAGAGGGAGTCTTCAATGTGAAGCATAGAAGTCATTTATGTTACGCTCAACTTGGGAACACATCAGTGACACTTCAAGCAGAATTACCTCTGCTCTCCAAAGCAAGACACTTCTGTGTGGAGTGGGGGACTGGAAGCAGGAAGCTCCCAGTGCAGTACAAGGGAGTGGGGACAGGTGGTGACTAGGACAGGAGAAGTAAGGGAAATGGATAAGTCAGCCAAATTCAAATAACTCTGAGATAATCAATCAATACCACATTATTGAAGCAAAGCTTTGGAAGCATCAAACCATCATTTAATGATAACTCGACTCAAATTGATAGTAGCAAACTGAAGTAAACTTTGACAAGGGTCTTCCTATATGTCAGACCTACTCCAGTAACCACACAGCAGTCAACACAATCCTACCCAGTAGGGTACACACTGTGCATCGACTATAAAGAAACACCCCAGTAGCATTCACCACACGTTTATTAGTATAAGCACATTTACAGAAATTGTTCAAAACTGTAGAAGCCAATGGGCTCAAGAAAATATGTTCACCCTTTATACTGCCATAGCAAGATTTCTGTGGGCACTTTCAATGTTTCACAAATGTTGCTAAGCTTTAGTTTCCAAATTAAAATGTATGCTGAATCTCTCTGTAAATCTGGTCTTTTTAAAATGATGCCTAGTTTGAGGGAATGTGCATTTAATTATGATGTCCCTGGGAGCTGTGAATCTCTAGGAAAGAGTCCAAAGATCTTTCTTAGTTTGATTCAAGTAATAAATATTCAAAAAGGGTGGGGTAAGTAGAACAACCCATGAAGCCTTGAAGTGAACAATATGGGGCAAATTTTTGTTGTTTAAGTAACGATCTGCAGATGTAGGAATAAGAATGAGCAATAACGGATTTCCTTTTCCTCATCTAGAGACTCTTACAACTTAACTTGTTTGCAGATTTAAATAAGAAATTGACGTTAAAAGAAAATTAAGCTGCATATAAATTCAGAGGATCCCTATGTCACTTTCAGGACAGACGTTCAAATTCACATTCAGCAAACCACAGAGGGCAAGGGTAGGCAATTATCTCTACCTATATAAATCAGCGAGGGGTTTATCCTTCACTTACCCAAAATATTTTCATGCCTCAGCATCACAGTGTTGTACAGTTCTGTTTCTCTGAACCATGACTTCTCATCCCGGGAAGAAAAGATCTTCACAGCAACATTTTCCCCTTGCCAACTGCCCCTCCACACCTCACCATACCTGCCTTTCCCTGTAGAAAACAAAACAGAAGTGACTCCAGAAGGCACACAGACAAGAGATAGCCATCCTGAATGACTCCCAAGAATAAGGCGATGAGCCTAGTGCCTGTAGCTCTCAATCCCTCCCATTATCTGCTGGAGAAACTCACTTGGGGGATATAAATACTACAACCTTTTGCCTGGGAAGACATTACAAAACAAAAGTCACATAGAACCCCCTCCACACCCACCCACCATACAGTGACAAAAAATTGTCTTCTGTCTCTTCATTGTACAATTAGCTGCTATTCACTGCAGTTACATTTAAATTCCTCTACTGAAACATATCAAAAGCATATAGTTTTTAAAAACATATAAAATTAGTAAAACCTAGGATATGGTACAGGTTATTAAATTTCAATGGTATGTTGAAATCTTGCTGAGTCAAATGGCTTCCTTGGTCCCCCCCTCTTCTTCAGAAGTAAAGGAGGCATTTTCCAGGCATGTAAGTCTGGATATAGCTGCATTTTCTTACAAAGAAAACTACTGAGTTTGAGATGCATGTTCTGAGGGCTACAATCAAAAACAACAAAACACACAAAGCTATGGAGATCATCATGCATGCTACCATGATCCCTAAAGGATTTCTTGGCAGAGGATGTATTTCTAAACAGGATTTGCAAAGTCTTAAATACTATAATCCCAGAACGGTTGATTTCTGACATTGGTCATGGGTATTTGTTTATCAGACAGCCCCTAAAATGGCACAAAACGGGCTATACCAAAAAGGCCACTTGGAAAAGACAATCTAAAAAATGTGGTGACTTTAGTTGTGATTTGAGCTGTCTGGTGTTTGTCCCTCCTCTTGTGGCAACCACACACTTGTCAGCTTGTCAACAATGTGCCCCGTCTTCCATTCTTCTCTTTAATTACAGACAAGAGTGATCAGGAAGGGTGGAAGAGGAAGTAATTACCCCAAGACTATGGGGATCAACATGGGGTATAATCAGCCCGGAGAGCAAGGCAGCAGGAGACACAACTGCACGGCAGCAGGGCTTTCTGCCCAGGCGGTGGCTGCTGGGGTCCCAGGGCTGTAATAAGCAGCTAAAGCACCACCTGCATATGCAGGGGTACACTGCAGTTCTTTGCTGGAAAACGCAGCTACTGAGAACCCCCAATGTGAAGGAACAAGTGGTCTGTCCAGACAACAACCTATGTCCTAATAAATACCAATGACTACGCCAAAGAGGTGCTGCATGGGGCTGATAGGTGCTTCTTGTGAGCCGCTGTCAGGCCACACAGATACTATTTAATAGAGGATTCATTTTACTGTCAAATAGCAATTGCACAGCATTTGCAACTCGAGATGAGGGCTACTGCTAGGACGCTACAAATATTTGTGCTAAGTCTTCCTGCTCTGGTTCCATTTTATATCTTTATTTTCTCTTTGTTGTCATTTTTCATTCAGAAAGTTGAAAAATATTCTAATGAACTGTTCCCATAAATCCTTTTTTTTTTTAAGAAAGCAAGAGATGTACAGCAGGGTATATAGAATTAAGATAGAAAACTATTTCATTGGCTTTCAACTGGCTTAAAGTTGTCAAGTGCTTTATTTTTTTTGGGGGGGGGCAAGTACAACCATATACAGAAGCCCATAGAACAGAACAAAGCAGAGCTGCAAGAAGCCCTGGTCACAGAGCCCCACAGAGGAGATACCTGAGGCTTTTGAAAGTTGGGGGTTCCTTGGCCTCATCTGGAAATGATGGACCTACCCCAGCTTCCCATGTTTGTGAATCTAAAATGATAACATGCGATCTGTGGAATTTATCACATACATTTTTGTTCAAAATTGTACCACATCAACACTAACTACCGGCTTCTGAAATGGCACTGTTTGCATTAAAGTCTTTAGCGCGAACCCAGCAAAATGTAATAACTGATTTACACTATTTCAGAAAATGCTAAGAATATCTTCGAAACCAGAAATTGCACATATTTGCAAAGGTACAATACTATTTTTCACTTTAGATCCTGGCTCTGTTCTCTGAGGGCTGAGTTTGGGACTCGGTGCTGCCCCATGGACAATACAGCACCTCAGGACTGGCAAGCAGAGGGTCAGCAAGGCGGACTCATGCCCCCCTTCACCTCCCTCCTGCCACCACACAGACACTCCTGTCCATAATCATTAGAATGATAGTGAGGACAAGAAGAAACTCTGCTGTTCAGAACAAGCACATCTGGGACTTTATGTTCTCCATTCCCAGTCTGCTGTGGAAGAGATGCCTACCGCGGGAAACAGCTGAAACAGCTGGCTTAGAGAAAAGGAAACGAAGCCCACAGGCCATGTCCTGGAGCAGCAGGTACCTCCCTCCATGCTCTGTCCACCCCTTTTGCTACCGCTGAGGCTGGAAATGAACCACTCTCCATGAGAATACAAAGAAAATCTAGAGAAGAGCTGCAGGAGGTAGGGCTAGCTTACGAGGACCAGCCACCTCCCCAAGGAAAAGCTGAGAGGACCAATTGAAACCCAACCCAAAGCAGCTCTTGGCCCAGGGATGACAGCATGGAGATGGTGCCAGGGGCTGCAGCAGCCATCCAGCAGGAAATATTGATGAAAACCACTGTGCCACTTGAAAATACTTACCCATTACATGAAACTAATAAAAATTAGGACTTTAAGTCAGGCGTGGTGGCATGCACCTGTAATCCTAGCACTCGAGAGGCTAAGGCACAAGGATTACCATGAGTTTAACACCAGGCTGGGCTCCAAGGCCAAGCTGAACTAGAAAGTGAAACCCTATCTGAAAAACACAAAGAGAAATAAACCACCAAAAAATCAGCCAGTGCTGGGGATATAGCTCAGCAGCATAAACGCCTGCCTGGCAAGCACAAGGTCCTGGGTTCAATTACTGGTACAAAAAAAAAAAAACCCAGCCAAACCAAACCAAACCAAATATATAAAAAGATAAGCTTAAAGCTGAAAAAGGGCCATGAACTATACATACACCATGATTATGTCAACCTAAAAATATATTCCTATATGGGGAAAATGAAAGGCCATAAAAATGTATGTGAGCTCTTGCTTTTAGCTGACACTAATAATTATATGTATTTAGCATTATTTACTGTAAAGGGAAGGGAAGAATGAAAAAGATTGGAAAACTGTAACAACTTCACTATCCAACCGCATACTTACCTCAGGTCATTCAATACCTATGGTGAGGATCAGTCATCAATCCACTTTTTCAGCATTCCTGTAACACTAAAGGGTCTATTTGCAACTGAAAGCTTTTGAGCAGGCATTCTCTACACTAATTAGAGATGACTCCCTTGACAAGAGATTCAACAAATTTAGGGGTTCAAACACACAGACACAGAGAACTGAGACCACATGGCCATCTCATCTCTCCTGTCCTTCAATAAGCTAAATACACACAAGGTGCTTGCAGCAACATCTCCTGAGTTGACTAAGGAAAAGAGAGGCAACAAAAAGCAGATCTTACAAGTTCCATTCCACTATACAACCGCAGTTGGTAGCGCATGGCACCCAGAAAAGAAAGGTAAAAAGAATTACCGACACACTCCAACAAGGTGATCTGGCGAGCCACTGTTCTCTGTACCAGAAAAGGAAGACCAGAGCCACTTCCTGATGTGCACGAATGATCCAATAAATCCTGCAGTTTAAGACAAGGAGAAAAAGATACTACTGAGCGGTCGTTTGTGTTTTAGAGTCCCGTTAGCATGCGCGTTGCTGTAACTCACGAGGAAGGCAGTGGTCCTGGACACATGGGCTGTTACATGTCTGGTGAGCTCCACCAGAGAAAGATGGGTTTTATTTCTTAGAAGAACTAGAAATCAGCTCTTTCCCTAAAATATGATATGTTCTCTTGAGGGATCAATAGTCCCTTCTTATACCCAGGGTTGTAGAATAAAATATATAAAGGAAGTGAGCAAACATGAAGATGCAATTGAGAGAGTTCAAGAAGCAGAGAGCACCAGGGGAAGCAGCAGAAAACAGAACAGGTGGAAAGGGATGGGCCGAGTCCTTCAACTCCAAGTCCACGTGTAATTTACCACATTCTGCTATGTTTATTAAGCATCTATCAAACAATCCACTTTAGCTATCATATCCATTAAGGAAGTCTAATTAGCAACAAACAAATTAGAAATACTCAACTCAGTTCTGATGTCTGTAGTGGGAAGACTGCACAGACCCATGTGGATCATTATACCAGTTCACTCTGGAAGGTTACCTCATAGGTCGGTCAGGAACAAAGAGCTGACTAAAAAAATACCTCCTTGTCATTTCTTAATGTGAAGCACTCACAAATGAGAAAAGCATAGACTGAAAAGTTTTGTTAGAAGTGTAAAACCAGAGTCCTATGGATGAACGTTTTGGCAAAATATTCCTAGTTAGTTCATTCAAAAAATTTTTCTTTTTACTTTTAGTGCAAGCCAAGAAACAAGTTTTTTGGTATCAGGCAAAGATTACCCATAATACAAAAACTGTGCCCACGGTGATGGTGTGTGGTTGCCGTAACACTGAGTATGCAATAATGACAAGAATGGTTGCAATAACACTTCCAGGGCCTCTTCCTTTCTCCAACATTTCAGTTGGCCTACTAAAGCAACATGCTGATTTCCACGAATTTCAACTTCCTTTACTTCCCCGGAGCACCACTGCTAAATATTGTTGACTGGCAAAGTTACCAAAAGCTGAATATCCAGTGGAAGAAATTCAGAACCTTAAAAACTATTAAAGGAGTCAGACATACTGGCACACTCCTATAACCACAGTTACTTAGGAGGCTGATGCAGCAGGATGGCAAATTTGAGGCTAACTTGGGCAACTCAGGGACATATAAAATAAAATATTAAAAGGTTTGGGGCCAGTGGTAAAGCATCCCTAAGCTGAGATTTAACACCCTGTACTACCAAAGAAAGAAGAAAAAGAAAGAGAAATCAACAAGAAAATGTGGGAGGCTGAGGCGGGAGGATCGCCACAAATTCAAGGCCAGCCTGAATTATACAGCAAGATCCTGTCGAAAGAAAAGAAAAGAAAAGAAAAGAAAAGAAAAGAAAAGAAAAGAAAAGAAAAGAAAAGATGTAGAATTCATTATCTAACCATTCTCCCTCCCTCCATTCATTCCATTTTTAGAAAAACAATTCTGCAAATGAAACTGTTAAAATTAAATGTGTTGCTTTTTCATAATGCATAATTTTAGTTCTAAACCCACTTCACAGTTGGGGGGGGTCAACAAAAAACTAATAAACATCTGCCTCAAATCGTGAATCCTAATAGTTCTTTTATAGAGTAAATGAGGGATTTTGTAAGGGTGTGTGCTTTGTTGAATCACATAAAATGAGCACATTGCTTAAATAAGCAAGTGTAGAGACCAACAATGACATCTTGTTTTAAAAACTGTATTTACTACGTTATTATATCGTGATATCCTGTCATCTGGCATGGCTGAGGTTAGAAGACTGTTTTGGCATTCCCTTTCCTTCCTCTTACAAAGTCCTGAAAGCTATTTAAATGGTAATTTACACTAGATATTTCAATTATTATCCTGGGTAATTAGTTATTTTAGCAGCTCTGAAGAACAAAGTTCTTACTAATCTATTTTAGAATTTTGCTTTGCTGAAGCTTTTCAGGATTCATCTTCACATCTTCTTGCTATTAGCTCAATAAATTTATTTCATTTTCCTTAAAGCTTAGAATAGACTTCTGTGTAAATTTCTAATGAAAAATTCTGTTTTTCTACTTTTCAAAATAGAATTTCTTATACCTGCTCTCAGTTCCACAATACAGCACTTTAAAAAAGTCAAAGGAAGCTACACAAGATAAAATCCTCCTTTTTCATACAAAAAGTGCATGTGAGTAGTGGCCCGGTACTGAGCAGGCCACTGGGTGCAAAGTCACCCAGACCAGCCAGCCATCACCAAACGCTCTACCCACTCACAAAGGGCGGGCTGGCCGCCATCCAAGTCCAACAGCTTGGGACCAAGACAGCCACTGGCCGGGCGCATCTCTGCCATCGAGACCAAGGTGTGTATTCAATAACACTGAACCACCCCAGAAATATACTACCGTGACTGTTTTACAACTCAATGGATTATGACAAAGTTGATCCCATACTGTATGACTTTCCCAAAATCTAACACCCTTACATCTTTGTCTTTTTCACAGTGGGCCTCAGATTTGGCCTAGCATCAATGTAGAATTTTTTTTTTTGGGGGGGGCAATTCATGGTGACCTTCTATTTATAAGTGATTTCTTCTTCCTATTTATGGCTTAACCTCACCTTAAAATTAACACTTTTTCAAAAAAAATAATGCAATACCAATGACTGAACCCAGGGACTTGCAGATAGCCTCAGCTCTACCACTGAACTACAACTCTAGACCTTTTTAAGACAGAACCTTACTCAGTTGCCTAGTCTAGCCCCGAACTTAGGATCCTCCTGACTCAGCCTGCTGCTATCACAGGCTTGTATCACCATGCCCATGACTTTTGGTAACTTTTAAGTATTTGTTTTGTAAAACGTTGAGTTTTTTTACCCAGCTGTGGTTGCATATACTGTCATCCCAGCTACTCAGGAGGCTGAGTCAGGAAGATCACAAGTTTGAGGCCAGCCTTGGCAACTGAGATCCTGACTTAAAATTTTTAAAACATAAACACTTTAAGAGGTGAGAGTATAGCATGAGTCCATCATACAAAGCACACAAAAGAATGATTTTTAAATGCACAAATACAATGGTTTCTATGCTGAATAAGCAAACTCTAGCTAGCCTGACATATTGCATATCTAAAATACACACAAAGTTTTGAAAATGTAGTTCAAAAATGTAAAATGTCTCATTAATATTATCAGATTATATCTTGAAATGATAAAAAAGTATATGTTGGGTTGAATAGTTAGAATTAAAGTCACCTTATTTACCTTTTTGTTTGTGTGTTTTACTTTAAGGCTGCCACTATAAAATTGAAGGCTACGTAGGTGGTACACTAGCATTATCCTATTGGTTGGCCCCTGTTTAACCATGTGGCCACCCTCCACAAGGGGGCAGCACGGGAGCATGGGAAATTTAACAGCTACTTTTTTGGATGTCAAATTTAAAGTCTTAAATTATAGGGTGTTAAAATAATCTAGCAAGGAAATAGATTTTAAATATTAAACAAAAGAAAATCACTTTTATTTCTAAAAATAGAGCAACTGAAAACCACCAATTCTAAGCCTTCCAAAACTGCAGGCAATCATTCTTTGTCCTTTTTCCCTTAATCCCAACAGAAAAGCAACTACCAAGAATCTCCTTAAATCAATGCCCTCCCCTCTTCAGGGTTGTCTAAAATGATGTTCTCATGTAACACAGATTATATGAGTGCCAGCATACGCTTGCTCAGCAGGTAAGTGCCCAGTGGCACGTGACTATATAGTGTCCATGCCCTTCTAGCTTTTCATGCCCAAATAAGAAAGTATCTGCAGCCATGTCTGGTATGCTTAGACTGTCACACACTCACTGCTAACGTGCTATCTCCAACATTGGTGGTGATGAGCCCTTCGATGGTGCCGTACTCCACATCCCTGGGATTGAGGCGCTCTTGGTTGCGCCTTTTAAATTTTCGGAGAGCAACTCCCAGTAGGCAAGCTAGGAGGCATACTGCGAACACTACAGAGAGAATAATGAGGCCGACCTCCAAGTGGAAGTTCTGTGCTCCAGGGAAGGACTTCCCTGCAGATGGGAGAGAAAAGGGTAAATGGCCATCAGGGTCAGTGTTTACTTATACCTGGCATAACCAATATCCTAAGAAGTAGCTCATCTCATGGTTTCACAAGTTATAAAATGTTAAAACTAAAATACTTCCTACTACCTGGCCAAGGTCCAATCATTAAATCCTCATTCAATTAGACATAACTGGAGTTCAAAAAAATTCCACTGAGAATCGACTGTATTAATGCATGTATGTGAAAGTGCTTTTGTAATATAAAGTGCCATACAAATCTTGGTATCACTTTTATTAACTTGGAGTTGATATATAAAGATGTTTTATACTCCAGCCCTCACAGACAGATACTACGCTGTAATATCCCTGTGACAAAGTGCTCGCAGAGTTAAAACTGCATTACTCCATCTGCACTCTCTGTTCAATATACCTAGGATGTCTACGGCAGAATCCTCATTGATCTTACATCACAATTTCTGTCTAGGATCCTATCCTTTCATCTGTACGTTTATTAACTTATTCAAACATCCATTCACGGATTCACTCCCTTACTCTGCTGTTATTACTTTACCCACTCAAACACAGATATGTACACCCAAATACTTCACCTATCACTTGAGTAAATATTTACAAAAGCTTTCCACTTGTCTAGTGAGTTAGATCAAAATCTCTTAGTTGGACAGTGAGGGTCTATACTTAAAGTGTCTCCTAAGAAAATAATCACCTCTGAATTTCAAGCCTTTTCACAGTGTTGTGCCACCAAATCCTATTCCTCCCCACACGTACTTTACCTACACATCATATGTCCCTGGCCCCTTCAGCAATCTGCTCTTAAGCCAAATTTCCTTTATATATATTCCTTTACCTTTCTAATTCCAAATAATGATTTGGCAAACATGATATTCCATGGTACATATCATTAGCATGAAAAAATATAAAAGCAAGTGGATACATTAAATTATAAATATCATAGCCTCTCGGATTAGAAGAAATTCTTTAAGTAAAGAAAATGAATGTTCTGTTAAAACTTAAGGGCTAACAGAACATTCTGTAGACGAGGATCTTCACATGGCTAATATTTTAATTTTTTTCAGGATGCAGGTATTTCTTCATGGCCATTTATTCAATTGGTAAAAAGCTGACTCCAAGTATATAGGAAATGCTCATTTAATTTTAACCATTTAAGTATTTGATCTCTTTCTTTAAAACCTTTTATTATTCAATCCTATTTGCTCATGAAATTTAACGCTTTCTATCTGCCTTAAGGTCATCACTGCAACTCTGAAATTGCTCCAACATGATCTTCTATTGGTTTTTCCATTTTTCTGCCTTCTCTGTTACCTGATATTTCTGGCAGTGAATGTTCCTTGTGGTCTGTCTTATTCCACTTTTTGTTTTTTCTTCCTTCATAAGTACAATATTAAAAAATTATTCCTATTAAAATGTACCATTATTAAGTAAATAAATTTGGCTTGGATGAGTGTGTTAATATTTGTAGGGATCAGAGACAGCAATTTAGGGTTCATTTTATGGGGAAACAATTTCAGAGGAACACTGGTTTCTAGCAGATACGGAATCCATGGTGAACATATGAGGGAGAAGATTCCACATAAACTCCATAGCTCATGCAAAATCCCACCTGACTTCAGCAATAGATGGGTGGGAATCAGACCTGGGAGAAGAGGTTCAGAAGCTTGTTTTGTTTGTTTTTTTGTTTGTTTGTTTTTTCTTTTTTGTTTGTGTTCCATTTTCTACTCCAAGTCCTAGCAATGAGTGTTTACTAAGCAAAGTTACTTCAGAAATTATGGACGACATCATGGCCCAGGAACAGAAAGTGGTATAGGGAGCTGTAACCCTGTTTACGGCAACCTGAAGAGAACCGGACAGCCAGCTGGTCTCAAGGTGGACATCACCCTTACTCACTTTCCCAAAAATGTTCATCTTCCTTTCAGACTGCCCTCCCCTGCTTCACCTAGAGCGACCTTCTGCGTGGTCTATCACTGTGATTCAACTAACAGGAGAGCTGAGGGGCCCCACAGACACGGGATAACATTAAGAAACCCCTTGATCTAGGACAGAAAAGGCCATGGGAACCTTTCGTGGGTAGCTGGGCCGTGATGTTCCTGTTACACCAGTCCCCTTGGCAGCACTCCACGGCTTGGCCAGGTGATGGCGGCGTCTTGCAGGTCATCTTTCCCTGCTCGTACACTTGGAAGCAGCCTTTCTGGTATACATGGTAGCCGTCGTTGATGCTCAAGGAGGAGAAGCACTGCTGGCCCTCACAGTGGTCAGTCCCACAGGAAAGGCCTTCACACACACACATGTACAGTTTGGGGTTGACCTTGGCCTTCTCATCTGCAAAGGAGAAAAAAAAATCACTTGCATGAGTTTAGCCCCTACCGGATGAATGGGAAGTTTCTCCAAGACCATTCCTAACACATTCTCAGAGCAAAAAGTCACTACCATCAGCCGTTCTGTGGCACTGTCATTTACCAATCACAAATAATAATCACTTCTCAATCTAGGAATACATTTATATAAGCTATGTATCCTCCTTTAGATCCCACTAAGCCAGAGACTAATTACCATCTGGCAACAGACTTCTGACAGTGAGTTTCTCCCGCTCGCATTATCTCCATTTTTATACCAAATAAAATGTTCTGCTGGAACATAATATTCATCACTGATATATTATATAAAAAATGGCTCCCAAGGCCAGGCATGGTGGTGCATGCCTGTAATCTCAGCACTTGGGAAGCTGAGGCAGGAGGATCATTGTGAGTTCGAGACCAGCTTGGGCTACCAAGTGAGCTCAAGGCCAGCATGAACTGCATGGCGAGACCCTGTGGCTAAAAAAAAAAAGGGTCCCAAGTATATGGTACCTGCTAACACCAGTTCCTGCTAGCTCTGCATAATAAATAAAAGAAGCAATGATGATTTTCCTGCTTCAGAGCTGACTGCTTCAAAAATAACCATTGTAGGAATAGTAAGAATTTTCAAAGATGCAATCTATAGCTACAAATCCACGTTATCAACATTTCCAGCTAAATGCCTAGGCTAACTTTTCAATAATAGTAACACAGAAGCTTTCACATTGATTACAATGGTAATTAATAACTGCTCAAGACTTTTCAACTGCCAGAAAAAGAACTTGACAGCAAATATCCAGAATGAGGGCACAAAAAGACAAGGGAATTGAACAATGTGTGGACAGTAAAGTAACAGTTATGGGTGATACACTGTGTCAACTTAAGTTTAGAAGTTTAAGAGACTCAACAGGGAGCCAGGATTCTAACTGTAAATATCCTCATCCTGTACAAGAGCAGGGCAAGGAGACTTTGTGAATGTTACACCTGCCCTGGAGGGGAGGCGGCCTGTGTACAATATAAGGGAAGAAAAAAGGCTTCCTCTCGCCTCTCTTTTGCTCTGGCTGCTTTTGCTGGCTGCTGCCTTGAAGTGTTGCCCCTCAGCCTTGGAGCCAGCTGACTACGGACTGAAACCTCCACAAACAGTGAAGCAAATAAACCTTTCCTTCCTTCATTTTGGGTGTCAGGTATTTTGTCCCAGAAATGAGAGAAAAGTAACCAAGACAGGTAGGACCAAAGGAACAGCTCACATCCCAAGACAGGCAGCGACGTATCATAAGGAAAGCATACCTAATCACATTTCCTAATCGTCTCTAAAAACACTTATTTGCAGTTTCATTTTTCACATCACTCTTTTCCCCTCCCTTGTTGGACTGCTAAGTTCAGACTTGCTAGTTCCAACAGTTCCCACCGGTAGGGCAGGAAAGTGAAGATGAAATGTAAACAGCCATGTCCTAGAGACCTGTGATTAGCTGGCCAAGGCCACTGTCCCCCAAGCACTGTTCATACAAGGAAACGCAGCTTTGAGAGCTGCCTCAAGGTTCCTGGCTCAGAGAGGCTGCCCTCTACACCCTGAACCCTCAACAGTGGGTCTGTGAGGTAACTGCTTCTTTCTTAAAATAACAGGTCAGGTAGCTGTGCTTTCAAGTCAAGACCTTAAAGTAAGGTCTTTGAAAATGTCAAGTTCATTTACACAGATTTGTGTGGGTGTGTGTAGAGATGTGGGTTATCTAAAAAAGAGAAAAGTGTTTCTTAATCTTTCTTCTTCCCTCTTCAAAGAAGTGGAAAAATAGTTCACTGCCCACTGTCATGTGGGTGCCTCGTCCCACAGAGTAAGTGCAGGCAGACACACAGACACAGCCTTCTATTTATAATTGACTTGCTAGTTCTTTTGAAAACCGCAAGGGGCTCATCCAAAAGCCTGAAAGCAGAAAATCCAAAATAGCCGCTGACAGTGCTATGTATGTCACCAGTCTCACCCCTGAGAATCAAGAGCCCTCAGACATTTTTAATGAGCAAAAATTTTAATGAACAATGAGATAGTCTTTATTGTCCCTGCCCAGAGAAATCCAAGAGAAATTCCAGCACCAATCTATTTCTATGAGGATAAAAAACATATATATCTGCTGACATAATCCAACAAAAAGTTTACACTTGCCAAAAGAGAGCTGAAAGATAATATTTCTAGGGAGTCTAGACATGCTTGCCACTCTTGAATGGCACAAAGCTGAGCCCAGGGCTGCCAACTATGCTGCCCAACAGGTGATGGTTCTTTGGAAGGAAATGGAAGGGTGGGGTGGGAGGGAGAGTCCATGCTGCCATATTGATTCATTTGTGATCTACAGCAGGACTTAAATGACTATATTTTTAAGACAAAAAACACAAGTGATACAAATTTCAAACACAAACATGTATTTTAAAATTCTAGGTGGCCAGGGATACAGCACAGCATCTGTCTGGCAAGTGTGAGGTTCTGAGTTCACTTCCTGGTACCAATAAAAAATAAAATATAATTCTAAATATTTTTTTAAAAGATCATACATATCCAAGCATAGGTCCCTAAGAAATTGAAGATATACACCTTCTGACACTGGGTTAAGGATGAAGGATGAGTGCTGGTATGAAAATATAAAATAAGTGAGTAGAAATTTTGGACTGAAAATGGAGAGAAGAATGTGATTTACTCAACTTGCCATACATAAGGTCCACCATCAATAATAACCAACAAGTAACTCTGGCCTCTAGAAGGTTCATTCATCATTGATCCTATTGGAATAGGTGGCCCGGGGCTGAGTGTAAAGCTCCGTAGTACGGCACACAGTTAGCATGCTGGAGAGTCTATCTGGGTTCAATCTCCAGCACCACAAAAACCAGATGAATAATTTTTTTTTAAAAAAAATGGGTGGCCCACAATGCCGAAGGAATGAATGATACTTTGTGGTTCTAATTTTAAAATATCAATTTTAAGAAAAAGCAAGTAACAATAATAATTTCTCTAATGTGGTCTCACGATGAATCATTCTTAAAGTTCCAGTCCAAGTTAATCTAAGTCCACAGGCACAGGAAGGAACACTGCTTTCTCAGGATCTCTAATCTTGTGTGATTTGCATATGGTCTGACAGATATCTGCACTGTGACCTAAAGCATCTTGCCACAATGAACAGCCTCAAGTAGATACTAACTTTAGTAAAACTCAACTCACTATGCACAGGAATGAAGTATATACAGAGAAACGGTATACAGAGGGATGAAGCAATCTTGACCTTAATCAGATCTTAATCCCTCAGGGTCATAAACTACCTGAAGGGATTCATTCATTCATTAAATACTCTCCTTGAATTTTCCATATACTTCTTGTAGTTAGATACAAAATACCATGAGTTGCCTACTTTTCAGTTGGTAATTCTTTTCAATAAAATGTCAAAAACTGGGATTTCCATATCTTTCCCTCTACACTCAAGACAAAGAAAAAGAGCATGAAAATATGGCTGTTAATGACATGCAATAATTAACTCAATCTCCGATAGAGAGAAGCCATGAGCCTAATTTGATAGTCAGTAACGGAAAAGTAAAAAACCTTCAGGGAAGTGTAAAGCACTTTGTATCAGATATAGTCTTTCCTGCATGTACTGTAAAGAGTCTGTTGCAGGACATGGTTGTCCATCCCTTGGTGTTCCATGTAGTAATTGTACAAGGTTTCCTATTTTGCTCTTCACCCAACATTTCATTCGTTTAAACTGCACCTTTCTACTTAACTAACTAGCAGAGCCTGTCATGCATGCATGCACACACACACACACACACAAAATTATAAACAAAGGCTCTAACATCATAAAAATATAAGAATGACCTCTCTCTCTCTCTCTCTCTTACACACACACACACACACACACACACACACACCCTATGGCAATTTCACCTGACAGATTAGGTTAAAGAGATGCAAAAGGATTATCTGAGCTAGGATTACTAATTCAACAAAGAAGGTTAAAGCCAGGTAATACCATTCTCGGATATTAATATGCACAATTCTTAGGAACACCACAGGTCTCAAAGTGCCCATGACTCACTTTTTCAGTCTTGTCAAATTTAGGAATCATCATAACATGTGTGAGCCTGTGATATTTTATTTGGGGTGGGTGTGGGGTAAAGAGGTGCCTTTAGGACCACATGGAAGAGCATGTGGATCTCTAATCTCTTAAATCACAATACAATTACTACATGGAACACCAAGAGATGGACAACCATGTCCTGCGACAGACTCTTTACAGTACATGCAGGAAAGACTATATCTGATACAAAGTGCTTTACACTTGCCTGTGCAAATACCCAGGAAGTACCCTGGCAGAAAGCAGCCAGACTACTTCACCTAATTGACATTCATTTAAATAATTCAGTAATTTAAATGTCAAGCCAGAGGTATTCCCTCGCCGAGGTGCTCACCCACACTGTTTGTTCTAGAAGGCACCTCCTGGCATTACTCAGTGTTATGGCTGGCTCCAGCTGCCCTTTGTATCACCAGGACCCAGGTCCATGTGAAACTGCTCACAGTCTGGGCTGGCTGGGAACACAGTGAGCTCTGACCATAAGTGGAGGCTGTCTCCTGGCAGAGACAGAGGCCACCAGGGCGGTGGAGGAGTGGGGCTGGCTCTGCAAACCAGAGGCGCAGGCTGGGAATCCCAGGAGTTCACCTCGGCCAAATCTTTAAAAAGATTTTTCTTATTCTGGGCAATCCTTAGCTCACCATCTGGACACACCTACTCGGAGCCTAATCCCAGACTGGCAAAAGAAGAAGAGGCAGAGCAAAGAGCATCACAGACTTTTAAAGACTGTTTTTAGTTTGAGATAATCTTGTACTTCAGAGTAAAAGTATTCACATTTATGCTCAAGCAGGACTCTAGTAATCTAAGCACAATGCTGTGTACTTATCTACCCCCACCTACTCAGTCATGTACTTTATAATGCTTTAGGGCATCTAAACTGACTATCACTCTAAATGGTATGTAAAGCCCACACTTCCCCACTAAGATCTTTGATACAAGACAAATGAGAAAGTGCTATCTGTAAACCAGCCTGTACCTGTGATGCATCTTATGGGTCAGCAAAAGGAATACACTGAATTCTTTACAGACTCACCTCAAGGTAGCACAAATAATAATGCAATAATTAGATTGTAATTACAAAAGTTCAAAGGCTCAGAACACATATATGCTAAAAAAAAAACCTGAACGATCCCTGGCCTTATACCAACAGTCTAAACAAATCATCCGTTTGAAATGACAGTTTATATTAGGTTTATAGATTATGGAGTACTTCCATCATCTCCTAATCCGAGAGCAGAGTTTGGCATCTTTCCCGAATCTGCAAGCATTTGAGATCCCTGGCATTAAACAAAGGCTTAAGAAGAATTCTGCAATGCCAGGTTTCATTGCCAGCAAGCCTATGCCTAAGACAGAATCACAAAGGTCCATCCGGAATGCCTAGTGAAGGGCAGTTGATTTTCTGGCAAGATGACAGTCTATACGTTCAGGCATAAAATACACCAACTGCCTAAATGTTGGCTCTCTCAATATAAAACACTCATTTTGGGAATCCACATCATTTTTTTTTAAACTAGAGAGACGGATAGGAAAGTTGTAAAGCCAAGAAGAAAATGCATTCCAGGAGTTATGTGAGAGAATAGAGGCATTCAAATTATAAACCAGAATAATAAGATTTTGAACTCACAGGGTCTCTACTCTCTGTGTACTACTCCCTCTCTGGCCACTGCATGAGTCTGATTCTGACTTCATCACTTTCAACATACAGACCACATCTGTTCCCTGCCTTCTCTTCAGCCTCTTCAGTTGGTAGAAGTCTTGCAAGGTCCCTTCCTGCTGCAGAATCCTGAGTTCTTTAGATGTAGAATTCCTCCCCATGGAATGCCAACATTCCACTCACGGAGCTAGCACTATCATCCCAGGGCTGTTGAATACACAGTCCTTTCTTCTAGACTGAAGTACCATGCTGGTGGGAACCCCACAGACCTCACTCACTGCTGCACACCCAGCACTGGCCTCAGATCCTGGCAGGAATACAAGCTTGATGGATATTTGGCACAGCATGAATTTTCTCTTCACAGAAGTTAGTTAGAGTTGGGAAGAGACCTGGTGCTGGTTTTCAGAGCAGACCAAGCCCATAAAGTCTTCAAATGTCAGCACAGATCTTAAGGCGAGGTTTAGTCACTGGGCCGGCATGTCTGTGCAAACCATCTCTTCCTGCAGCAGTCTGCTGCTCTGTCACATCTGTTCAATACTCACGGCTCCCATGTGTGGAAAATTAGTACTTTTAGTAGTACTGTAGGTTTTTCGTTAGCCTGTTTGTCAGAAGTGAAATACAAGAGTCCCTAAGATAAAGGGTTCTTTAATACATTAATAGAACAGCTGGGCTTCTTTGGGTGTCCTTCTGGGGACTTTCACTCACTCTAATGTTGGATGATCAGGATCATCAACACACACTAAGTCCCTCAGGTACCAGTCAGGTTAGAAGGGTCAGGAATTGGCTGCTTAGCAGAGAAATGGCTGCCCTTGGGCTTTGCTGCCATCCCCTAGCCCTCTTCAGCAAAATAATAGCAAGTTCAGCAGGGAGTGAATTACATCATTTTCCCCTTCTTGCTGTGCTGAAGGTGATAAGGATGCCTCAGTCATCCTGCATTTGAACTGCTGAAGCTGAGAAGAAAAAAAAAAGTGCCATCTGTTTATTTTATGTCTGGGCTGACTCCTTGTCTCTGAAATAATCCTTGTAAATTAAGCCTATTGCAGCAACCACACCTTTTATTTCAAAGCCAAAAACTGAGCTTGTATGCAAGTGACTAATAAACGAAACAACATAGTATGGTAATGATCTAAGACAATATTGACCTGTCTTTTCCATGCTTTTGATGATTCTCAGACTGTAGCAATGACTTGGCTTTAACATATGTGTGGTATCTGTGAACTCCTTAATATGGAAGAAAATAATGACTTGTCCCATTTTTTCTTCAAATTTCTTGAAACAGAAGGCCTAGCAGGAATCATCTACTAAGGAGTAATTTCATAGGCCAGAAAATACTGCGGCCTCTACATACATGCCAACACCCAGGTCTGAACAAGCTCTGGTTACAAGGAGAGTCACAGAGCTTGACAGAAGAGGAAAACAGTTTACCCAGTGAATTATATGAATGGTCTTGAGAAAGGAATCCTTATTTAGGGTCAGAAGGGAACTGAAAATACGATTCCATCAACTGATGATCAAGAGCTAGAAGTTTTGTGCACGGTGCAGGAAACAATTTTGGTTTGCCAATTCACTTTTGATTGTTTTTCCACCTTCTCAGGCAAACAGGAGCGTATAGCATGCCTCTGATGGGTTCCAACTCAGGCTCGAAACTGAAACGGGTAGTATCAGACAAGCAGCTCTAGATGGGTTGCAACAGTGGGAGAAGGAATTCCCAACAACTCTTCACCTCCATTTCTCCTTTTGTCCCCTATTCCACCTGTTTTTCTGGGATTCAGGGGTCCAGCTTTCTCTAAAGTCATTATTCCTGGCTCTAGTTATCACTGGCCTCTACCACACTCTTATCTGGAAGCTTTCAAACCACACAGATAAACCCACCAAATTTTGGGCAGGGCTCCAATCTGTTCAGTAACATTCTTAGAATATGGCTTCTTGGCCTTGTGGCACCTAAAGTGGAAGGTGAAAATGTCCTGAATTAGTCAATCCCCTTTCCCCAGATTTTTATCCTAAGCATGCCACAGAAAAGCACAGAGGGTACAAAGTAACTTCTAGACTCCTTCTTTTCCATCTTACAGCCAAAAGGATTAAAAAGGGTAAAATATTAAGATACAGTAGAAGGTTGTGATATTGCTACTACCCTGTTCCCCCAATTTCCCAATCCACTCCTAAGTCCCTATCTAGTCCAGTATACCATGGAAGGATAATGAAGAAGGGAATCCCATGTCTTCAGTCCCATGAATACATGCCTTGTGTACCTGCATGCCAGGCTTTATAACCTGACCTCTGCTTCACGTATCTTCTTTCTATACCAGTCTAATTCTCTATCAGTCTAAATATGGCCCAAAAGAACCCATGAACTCAAATTCAAAACATTTAAGAAAACTGGCTTACTAGTGATAAAATAAAGGCAATATAATCATCACAAGGTTGAGTTTGGATCATTGTGAGCTTACTTCTTTTCCACTGGAGCTCATAGAAAAAGCTTCAGGGTTGGACATGTTAGGTATAAACAGCAAGCATTTCGCCTGAGTGCTGTGAACCAGAACTGCCTTTTCAAACACACCATCCCTCCATTTCAATCTCTGCAGCATGACAAACCATTCCCAGGTTCCACAGTAATCTTGGACCTTGGCAAAGGAAATTTGGCTAATTCTGAGATGAGTCATAAGGCCACTGGCTGGGGAGCAAGAATAGCTAAACACAAACCCAAGCAAGAGCCACAGACAAGAGTTTCCGCAGATTCCCTTTGGCTCCTGTAGCTGCAGATCACTGCCGGCCTAAAGATAACCCAAGTATCTACGGAGGGTCACTTTAAAATAGTAGCTTTAATACCACCAGTCATTTCAGAAGTATTTCCTTCCAGAGCCTGCTCCATCCACACAGGCATGCCAGGCCCAGCCAACAATGGCAAGCCTGCTAAAGAGACGAAAACCCAGAAGAAAACGGAAGGAATCCTGAAGGGGAGCAGACAGTTCCTAGCATGCTGTGCTTCTATTCTATAATTCTACATGTGCCCACCTTTGGACTACTGAGAAATAATAAGCTAGCAGGAGACACCTTGTAGAAGCCATCTACTGACAATCACTAAGGATTAAAGAGCAGGCATAAAATGAAACAAAATAGTCTAACTCAATGCCTGCCCTTTCTAAAGCTGGGGCAGCATAATCTATACGTGGCTATCAGCCAGGAGTTTTTAGGAAAACCTTTGCTTCCAAGAGAAAACTTACACCTCTAAGGGTACTGCATTACTACTGAGCTGAACAAGGAGAATTACATGGAGTCCTCAGACAAATATCATACTTTCATAGCTCCTGTGGCCCCGCTAACCAAGCAAAGTGACCCAGCTCAGAAGCCTTTGGCTCCTCCCACAATCACCACCCTATAAGCAGAGCCAAAGTTCCCACATTTTCCTAGGAGCCATTAATATTTGCTCAGCACCTCACCTGTCCACCAATGAGTCCACATCGTCCTAAATGGCAGTTGGCCAGGGTCTAGTGTACAAGGGACAGGTGCTCAGTAGGCTATTTTCAGTTGCTATCAGCTCAATCGGGAGCTGCACAGACTCAGGAGATAGGCAAGTTCTGGTTGCATTTCAAACTCCGGGCAGTCAAAAGACATACACCTTTCACAGCTGCCAGGGCAACCAGCTGCCCAGTGCTCCTCCCAAGACGGGAGCAACAAAAACTGTGTAACCTGGCCAGCCACCAGGCCAGTGAGCTGGCTGTACCTCTCATTTCACTGCCTGGGTTATTCTGAGCAGGGCTTATTGACACTCCATGGCAACCCAGGAACAAAGGGCCAGCTAGGAGGATTTAAATGTCTTGCAAAAGTTGCTAGAAAAGTCAGCAGGCTTGGGTTTCTGTTTTCATAACAAAATCAGCAGTAGGATTATTATTAGGTTATTGGTGGTGTGCTGCTGCTGTTGCTAGTATTTGTGAGCTACCTGTCATAGCATTCTACTTTTGAACCAAAATTTCAGTTTGCCACGGTTGAGTGGCTAGGGTTGGGATGCCTATGTGTGTCTGCCAGTGTGGTCTGCCTGTCCCCAGATTGCAGGAGTCTTCCTCTCCTCCTTCCTTCCATTCTAAGCTCTATATAACCCATGATCAACTTGCACCACACCACTCTTTCAAAATACACACATTGTCTCTACTTAATCTTTCAAGACCTCTACACTCCCTCAGAATACAAGACTGCAATAATTGTAAGGTCTTAATTCTCAACACTGACAAATCCCTTCTCACAACCTAGTGTCCCCTTTAGTGTCATTTCTCTGGGCTCTACTCTTCTCCTGCTTAAAATACCAGTTTCCCCTTTGCTGTTTTTCCATCCAAACTCTGCCTGACAAGGTTGCCACCACCACCCTGAGTTGGAAGTCTTCCCTGTTACATATAACCTTGGCTTCATCCAACCAGACACCTTGAGAGCAGGAACCATTTCTTATCTATGTTTACACTGCTGGTGCCAGCCAGTTTTGTCAACTGGTACTGATGGTAACCACTTAAAACCGATTCTCTTTACTAAAACTCAAAATAAATTCTTTAAAAGGGTGTGTATCTTCTCTTTTTATCTCAACAGCCTAGATCAATCCCTCTGTCTCCTATGACACTATCATTTTTGTATTACAATAATCATTATTATAGCCACCAGTATTCATTTGTCAAATGTTTATTAAGCACCAATTCTACTCCAGGCAACATTTTAGAGACTAGAGATAAAATAACGGATCAGGTCCCCGCCTCAGGGCTGACTCTGTTCAATATGCTGCATGTCTCCCCCATGACTTTCACAAGATGACTACTGCTACTGTCTCCACGTGCACCATATGATAACGAGACACAGAGACACAGTAAAACTGAAGATGGTCACTGATGACGTTTGACCATGTCTCCCTGAGAAAAGCTGCATTCCCACACATCACCAACAGCCTTCCCTTCAAAAGAGACTTTTTGACTTTGACCAGCAGCAACATCTGAGGTCAAAAATCACCCTAATCCTTTGTAAAATCAGTATCAATTGATTATGTTAACTAGAACATGAAATTAAAAGACAGGAGCCATGATGGTGTAACACTACATGGCATTCTATATGCATTCTATATTCTATATGATATATATAATATCATAGAAGTCAAAGTCTAAACTGGGCTGTGGGTGTTTTCTTTCTAATTTATGTTTTATTATTTTTTTCTGAATGAATTGCGGGTGTTTTGTTTTTTTTGTTTGTTTGTTTTGTTTTGAATCAATCTGTCTTGGTGTAGTACCCAAAATCCAGGAGACAAAACAAACATAGAAAAAAAAAGAGATCAGTCTACTCTTCCCACAAAAATCATCATTTGTATATAAAAACTACAGATGTTTTGTTTTGTTTTTTTAAAAGATAAATTATACTACTCCTAAGAGAAATTTCTTATTCTTCCTCTTATTTTTCCTCTCCTTCCCATATAACCCAAATACACACATCCTTGGAAAGTCCACGTTCTGCTCCAACCCATAACAAAGAATTAGAGGCAGCATTAACCCTGGCTCTAGGAAACACCCTGTTCATAGGGCTCAGATTCACTGATGAGAATCAGGTAGCAGCTGTTCCAGTGTTATGACTGTGGCTGAGAAGGTGCAAATGTAAACTGCCCTCTTTCTGTCAAGTTACTGGAGTGCGGCAAGGATGGTCAGGCTACAGAATGGGAGGGGGGCTCAAAGGTTCCAGGCCAGCTTTGTTGGAGAATATACCAGAAGACCTAAGCTCAGTAATCAGTGCCTTCACTGGGAGGCAGTGGGAATTTGGGGAGTAAACTCTTGGGAGCAGACTGCTGTGATGTCTTTTTAAAACTAGGGGTTCAGTACTCATTAGTGGGTACTGGAATCAGTTTAGTGGTTCAAGATAAGGTTTCTTTCTAAATTTTGAAGTGAGATACACCTGGACAGAATTAAAAAGGGGGAAGAAATGGGCATACATTAATCATAGTTAAGAGAACCGTTTCATGAAACTCTCACCTCAAATGTGTGTGGGTCTCATGTGTATACTGGGTCCTACTCCAAAATGTTTCTTACTGTGAGTCACAGTCAGAAGTCGGAAAGCCACCCCACCCTTTGTCTTACACTCTCTTGGAGTGACAGGAGCTGTGAGTAATTGCCCCTGCTACAAATAATCATTATCTATGGAGGCTTGCTTGCCTGAGGTCATGCCAGACTGCAAGGGAAGTCCGGAAGGCAGTCAGCAGTGTTCTGAGAGCTGATATAAGGGAACTCATGTTTACAGCAATGATTCATCTCACAGCTAAACCCAGGAAGCAGCCTATATGTCCATCAACAGATGAATGGACAAAGAAGATATGGTATTTATACACAATGGAGTACTACTTTGCCATAAAGATAATAAGCAAGCCATTTGTAGGAAAATGGATGTACCTAGAAACCATAACACTAAGTAAAATAAGTAAGACACACAAACTCAGGCATCACAGTTTCTCTTACATGAGAAAAGAAAAGTATAAGGAAAAAAATGAAAGACAGATAATAGAAGTAGGGGGACAGATCCTATGCAAATGGGAAGGGAACCAAGAGACAGAGGGAAGGAAGGAGGAAGGGAGGAAGAAAGTGAGAGGAAGGGAATGAAAAAAGAAGGATCATGTGTTATGTATATGCATCAACTCTCCATGAAGAATATAATCATTATGTACTACAAACATGTACTAATAAAAAATAAAAATGAAATAAATTAAATTAAGTTAAAAAGTGCTTATTTTCCTTGGTGTCCCCCTTCCCACAAACACACAAATTACAGACAGGCAATCCTATAAACTTCCTGCCTTATACACTTTTCTATAGAGGAGAAGGCATCCTTCCTCTCACTGTTATTTTTATAAAACAAAAAGCTTAGAAGCTATTGTTCTGTACACCTTTCTTTTGTTTTTGGTTTGGGGGGGTTGGGGAGGGATACTGGGGATTGAACTCATGACCTCATGCTTACCAGGCAAGCGCTTGAGCCTCTGAGCTAAATCTCCAGCCCTGTACACCTATGACTGATAGCAAAGAAACCATTTCAGGAGCTTGCGTACTGGACTTGTTTTACCATTTATTCAGTATTTAACTTTATTTTATTTGAATACTGTGAACCACGGATGGATGGATGGGATGCATGTATGGATATGACTCTAGCTTAACTACCAGGGTTGAGACAAACATTTCTCAGGAAGGAGAGGCTAACGCCCACCTTGTAGCAGCTCATAAGAAATCACCATGTTACACAAGAAAACTTGATTATACAGGAACAGATCTTAAAAGTGTGCAACCTCATGAGACATTTACATTTTAGGTCTTCATAGTGGCAAATAGCTCAGTATTCATCCCTCTCACTAAAAGAGGTCTCTCATTTGATGATACAGAAAGAGAAAGATTTTATTTGGAACAAAAGGGATACGTTACAGTAATGAGAAATGAAAGCCATAAATTTACTAGTGAGATATTTCTTTTACATTCATTTACCCTTTCAAGAACTTCCTGTATACTCAATAATGAGAAATTCAAAGAAGGGCTTATTCTATTCTCCCCCTCACTGGTAAAGAGGGGCACCTTTGTGGACCCTAACAAAAAGTCCATTGAAGTTATCCCCTTCCTTCCTTCATTGGGTAATTGGGCTGGAAAGTCTGAGTGGTGTTGGCTTTGGAAATACTAAAATCTGGTCAACTCAGAAAAATAATTTGGGACCTACCAATCTTCTCTAGAACAGGCCAAAATCTCTTGCAACAAATGTCCACTTAGGACCATCCTTGCTTGCTATAATAAAACTGAACTGTGCACTGTCAAAAAACCAATATTCCACTTTAAGAACTTGTATCACGGTCTTCACCTGCAGATGCAAAAGGCAAAAAAGCAAAGCAAAATGCAGTGGTTCTGCCTTCTCCCTGGTGGCATAATAGTAGTTTTACAACATGATTAGTCTTATTAATGAGAAGGAAAGGGTGGGAAAGGGAAGAATATACAGGTAATTAGGACTCAAGTGCTCTTCTGAGTAAGAGCAAATAAAATTCTTCCTGCAGATAAAGTTGTACAGCTAATGAACACAAGAAATAAATGATCACTGGTAGGAGAGTCAAGAGAAGCAAAAAACACACAAACCTGGGTAAAGGAGCCTCATCACCTGTGGTTACAAACTCTCGTCTCACCTTCTCAAATTACAAAAGGCTGGATCCTCACATGCACCAGACATAAGGTCAATGTGGATGTTACTAACTTAACCCCCAGAAATAAATTAATACATTTTAAAATGCAAAATGCAAAATTTTGAAGATTAATAATGACAAATTGGCTGCACAACCTTAAGGAGGAGCGTTAACCAATCTAAAAACTTATTAAATAAACAAAAAAGCCCCTATTTTCTCAGAGTAATTGTAAGGAAATAATGACAGTTAACTCACATATTACTGATAATTACTGAATTATTGATAATCAAAGCAACAGTTACAATAAGCAATATTTTCCTATTTTCTGTATTTGGCAATAAAAATAATGAAGAAAGGAGAAAGAGAAGTTGTTCATTTTGTGAGGTTTCTGGCACATAAATATTGTGTATATTTATGAGTACACCGTGTGATGTTTTAACACATAAACACATTATATAATGTTCACATCAGGATAAGCCTATATATAGTCTCAAACATTTATCAATTCTTTATGGTGAGAACATTCAAAGTTCTTTTCTCTAGTTTTCTCTGAAACATGTATTACCATTATCAATTATCACCTTGCTATGGAACGGAACACCAGAATTTATTTCTCCTAACTTAGTATCAACTAGCTAACTAATCTTTCTTCATCCTACTTATCAGTACTTTTTCAGCTTTCAATTTGTTCATTTTGAGTTTGACTGTGGGGCGTTTTGTTGTTTGTTTACTTTTGAAGCAAATTCTCCACAGGTTGCTGTGGCTTGCCTTGAACTCTAGGGCTCACGTGATAATCCAACCTCAGACACCCAGGGGGCAGGGATTGCACGCCAAGAGGACTGGCTCTTATTTGTTTTTTTTAATGAACTAGGACTACATAACAAAATATCTCAGAACAAAAACTATGACTTTTACTTATGCCCCAAGAACGCCATCTCTCATCACTGATGCACAACTAATGAGGTAACTTGGCTGCTCTGCAAACACTGAAAACGGGTCTATTCTCTTTTCAGTGTGGTACCGCAAAGAGCTCAGCACCAGACAAGCTACAGGGCTATTACAAAGACTTCCATTCTCTGTCCTGTTGTTTACTTCTTTTGGTTAGGCATTTTATACTTCACATTTGCTTTACAACTAATGTCGAATATATTAGAATGCATTACGAATGGGGTTTTTCTGTGGCTGTTTAAAGGAAATCCTAGAAATATAAAAACAAGAGTACTTTTCACAGAATATGCTACCAAGAGTTAACAGGCCAGTTGAGTCATGGAGGGAAGACTACACTAAGGCAGCTGCTATTAATGTTACAGCACTCTACATTAGAGCACTCACTGGAAGTTCTGTTTAAAAACAAGACAAAACAAAAAGTAGTATTTTCCACTGTACAATGATGTACTCTTTTCCATACTCTTCTCCATAGCTATAAATATATTAGTGGAAGGTGAATATAAATAGCAAAATCTTAGTGGCAATCCATTTCCATATCAGTCCAAACAAATAAGTTTTGTTATATATTTTCACTGTGGCATGAAGAGGTCATTTGTTAGATTCCTGAACACTTATGAGCTAGAAATGGAAAAAGCAACCAACAGCAAGGTTAACATCCCATGAATGCCACTCCCCTTTTTCCTTATTCTTTCTCTATCCTTTCTTCTTTGTTCATATTTTCAGTCCATTATTGTTTCTCCTCCAATCTTTCTTTTTCAATCTTGCCTACATTATAGATAGATCACGATATCAATAGCAACCCAAGGCACTGCTTGATACTATTCAGAATTTTAGTTTGTTCATGTTGAGTTTTATTGTGTTGTTGTTGTTGTTTGAGAAGAATTGACAAAGTACCTAGGGAAAGGTGTGGACTTTGGAGAGATCCTCAAGATCCTTTAGCTTTTTAAAGAAAGATAATATTGGTAAGTAATTTAAAAGGAAGGAGAAGGGGGCTAAAACTTGCTTGGTACAACTGTCTCCAGAAACTGTCAAATAAGAGTGGGCCAATCAACCCCAGCTGTAAACCATCAAAAACTCAAGAAATCTTCCAACATTAGTGTCTATTTCCTCTTATTAATTCCTTAAGCAAACACCTGGCAGGATCCCCTCATAACTGACACAACTACCATATTGCAATGTCTGTAACAATATTGTTTAGAGCACAGCCTAGGCTCTAAGATAACTAAATTGGGTTGTAACAGCACTATCCAAACAGAAACAAAATGTGAGCCACCTTATCTAGTTAAGTTCTCTCACAGTAGTACTAAAAAGAAACAGATAAAATACACCTTTTCCCCCCCTTGCAGTGCTGGAAATTGAAACTTGGACCTTGTACATAGTAGAAATTTACTTTTTAAAAAAATTTTCATTGAAATCCAGTTTGCATTACACATTAACAGCATACTACAACTTTTATATTAGCTGCATTTCCAGTGCTACATGTGACTAGAGGCTAAAATATATGACAGAGACATACACGAGTTACAAAAAAAAGGAGATAGGAACATTGAATATTATAAAATATAATCAAATAGATATTTAGTACACTAAGTACTGATTTTTCACAGTATTGGCTACACTAACATGTTAAAATATGTATTCCCCTGAGAACTCACCAATTACGTAAAGTAGACCTATACTCCCAAAGAGCTTGCAACAGGAGACATTCATTGTGTCCCATCTGATCATAACAAGGCTCAGATTCATAGTGTAAGCACCTTTCTCCACGAAGGCATTATTAAAACAACACAAGCACAACTCAGTGCACAAAAAGGTAGTTTATGTTATACATATCTCTAGTCACACACGAACTTTCTAAATGCAATAAATGTAAATGCAGGAAAGTACAAGTAACTTTTCTTTTCTCTCTTAATTATCTATCTTGTGGTTTTCAATGCAAGCAGTATCACTCCTAAGCAGTATGTTTGAAATGGAGGTGGGCAGCAGAGAAGTAGTGAAAATACGTAAGAAAAGAGCAGAGACACCAAAGGCCTACAAATGCTGGGTGGTATCTATCACACAGCTAAAATTTAGCCTACTATGGTATGTTTGTGTCACCCCCAAATTCACATCAATATGAATTTCAAGGTGATGGTATTAGGAAGAGAGATCTGGTTGGGGGAAGGGCATAAATGACGGGTACAAAGCCTCATGACTGGGACTAGTATCATAATAAAGAGACCCCAGAAAGCTAGCTGGCCTTTCGTCATGACAGCACACGAGAAGAGAAGTTGCCTATGAGGGGTCAACCTCATCAGGTCCTTAACGTACCAGCACCCTGAACCGGGACTTCCAAGTTCCAGGTCAACTAGAAATAAATGTTTGTTGTTTACAAGCCACTCAATTCACAGTATTTTTGTTACAGCAGCCCAAAGAGACTAAGCCATAGTCTATGCCCCCACAAAGTTTGACTTTCCCATTTCACATTCATTACATGAATGGTCTTTGTGTAATTAAATGAAATAGCACCTAACTCTCATACATGAATTAAATGTATGGCTTACACTGTTTTGATGTAGACTAAATTTTCCCAAAAAGCAATTATTGTATAAATCAAGGTTTTGTTAGTCAACTTTCCGTTACAATTAACAAATACCTGAGATAATAAAGAAGAAAAGGTTTAAACCTGGCATGGTGGTGCACACCTGCAATCTGAGCACTCTGAGAGGGTGTGGCAGAAAGATGACAAACTCAAACCCAGCCCAAGGAACTTAGGACTCAGCAAAACCTCTCGAAATTTAAAAGGGGAGCTGGGAATAGAGTTCAGTCTAAATACTATGGGTTCAATTGCAAGTCTTTACTCCGTGCAAAAAATACCAGGTTTATTTTGGCCTAGAAGTTTGCAGCGTTTGGTTATCTCACTGGCCCTGTTGCTTTGGACCAACGGCAGTGTTATAAATACCACAGCAGGCTCGGGTGGCAGAGGAGGCCCATGTACCTCATGGACGGCTGGGATGCAAGAGACAAGGAAGTGGCAAGGGCCCATAAACTCCTTTGAGGGCAAGGTCCCCATAAGGGCAAGAAGACCTCCTATGGGTGCCACTTTTTAAATTTTTACCACCTCCTAACAGTGCCAACCTAGGGAATAAGACTTCAACACATGAGGGCTAATTGCAGATCCAAGTTGCACAAAACTGAATCACTGAAGAGACTATGTTTGACAACAAAACCAGCCATACAGCATACCAGTAACAATCGGCTTTTGAAGATTTTGAAGATTATTACAAATTTAGGTAAGTATATACTAGAATACTCCTCCTTTCTTTTAGGGGACATGTTCCAAGGCATCCCATGGACACATAAAACCACGCCTAATACGATTCCTAACTATATTACACCTTTTTTAATGCATCCCTTATGGTAAGTTTAATTTATAAATTAGGCACAAATTTAAAACTTACAAACTGTTTACTTTCTAGAATTTCCATTAAATATTTTTGAACTATGGTTTACTATGGGTAACTAAACCTAGAAAGGAAAACTGCAGATGAGGAGTGATTACAGTATTTCAAGACATCTTGTAGTATACTCATGCCCAACTATGACAGAATGTACATTTATTTATATATATTCCTTCATTGCTAATTAAAGAGCTATCTCTACTTCTTTTTTACATTTCAGATAAGGCATCATATTGAATTTTTAAATTATGTATTATATAAAAATTAAGTTATAAAGTGTATCAGAATTGCACTTTAAAATATTCAAAGGATATTACCAAATATTTATTATAAAAAGGGATGTTAAGTCTAATAGAATTAAGAATTGACTATTTATAGTAACAGAAGCAAAGCACAGTATACTTATCCTAACCCAAATATCTGTGAGGCACTTACCTTCAAAACTCGGGGAAGGAAAAGCAATCATCATTAGCACAGGAAGAATCATCACTCCATCTACCATTGTACAACTGTGGAAGGAAAAGAAGAGATGTAAGTTAAAAAAAACTAGCTGCAGAATGGCAAAATAAATTAAATACATCATCTTCAAACTGCCATTTAAGGCCTTTCTTATAAATTGCACCAACGTATATTTCCTTTTTGTTTAGTATATTAAAAACCTGTACCTCTTTTATGGACTTAAGTCATCTAAGGAGTCAGATGTGCCTCTGACTGGTGGTTTCTCTTTAAGGCTACTTTCTCTGAGCTTAGCCTCTTTAGAACACAGTAAAAAAATGAAGAAGGTTGAAAATAAAGCATGCCTAAAACTTCTGGATTTGAATTTTATCTTCTCTACTGAACACAATTAGTGGCACTGTATTAAAAATTCTGAGATGCTCTGGAGACAGCTCAGCAGCAGGTGCCTGCCTGGCAAGCACAGGGCCTTGAGTTTGATTCCTGGTACCAAATAAATAAATAAATAAATCCTGAGAGGATGAGTGCTCTATTCTAATATGATGATAAAGATTAGGCAACTGAATAATTTAAAACCAGTGATGTTTGAACCTTCTCTTTTATTAAAGCACTAGAGATAGAGAAACCTACGTCTACAAAGCAAAAAAAAGGAAACAAGTAAACAAAAGTATTTACACCTCATCTGTAGTAAAGCTATACATTTCTATATTAATTTGAATTTAACAAAGGACTCACACAATTAAGATGAGAATATTGCTAAAATAACTCGTGTAAATCTATAACACAGAGAATTATCACCAAGAAAAGTTAATTTGCAGAAATTTCAGGTTTGTTTTGGCTTCAAACTACAATGGTAGAAGCTCATTTTTAAATTAAAAACTTTTCTATTTGAATAATTTTCACAACTAGAAATCTGATGGAAGTTGGTTAGGTACAACTTTCTAGTAAAGTAAAGAAAACTGCTACAGTTCTTTGACAACTAGGTTAGCGTGTTATCTTACTCTTATGTCTTCAAAGTAAAAGGCAAATCCCGGCAACTTGTCTAGATGGACTCCTGGTCTACCTTCTCAAAATGGTACCTTTTTTGGTTAGTGATCTGATAGTTTATTTGCCACACTCCCATCACATCTTACCACTTCTCATTTTAACCTATTTCCTTTTTCTTCCATAATTACATTTCAGTCTATCTCTAAATAGCAAGGAGGGAGTAGAGCAGATTTTTATGTACCTTCCTTTTATATTTTTAAAAGCATATGGAAACTTGAGTGGGCTTCTCTCACTGATGCTGTTTTTGTTGTTACTATTTTCATGTTCACACTGATGCTTCCTGTAGCAGGCTTTTTCTGTGAGGGGACACTGGAGCTATGCTATTACACTCCCTTGCCTCCAGTACTATAAAAAAACACGGTGCTGTACTGTGTTACAGCAGCAGAAAACAGACTAACACTTGGTAAGTCCCCATCACCACTAGAAACGACTTCAGCTCCCCCGAAACAGCCCACTCATCTCCAAAATGGTACACACATCCGAAGGCTGTGCAAGGGAACTCCTTGGCTATGACACAACGTGACTAACATCTTTGGTCTACAAAGCTGTTTTCATGTAACAAAGCAGTAAATAACTGAAGTCTCTTTGAAGGCTACCTTGGCTCCTTGTGGTGATTAGCTTTCAGAAAGAGTAGGAATTACATAGTGTAACAGGGTAGGCAAGGTGAGCTTACAGAGTACAGTCAGACACCACTGTTTCAAGGGTCCACTGAAGCAGGATTATAGGTTATCCTGGCTAGTTATTGGGAAATGAGCCCTCCCCAAATGCCAAGTGCTCTAAAATCATTGAAGAAGCTAGAGATTGACTATATTACTAATATAATACCCAAAAAAGAGTAAGGAAAATGGATGCCCTGACACCCCCTATCCCTAAGAGCTCTTCCCTAACCACATTACTAGAGAAAAGTAATAATATTCCTCTCAACCTAATATGAAGCAGTCTCCCCAATTCAAAATTTTTATTTGAAAAAGGGCCAAGGATATTACTCAGCAGCACAAACACCTGCCTGGCAAGTGCAAGATCCTGAGTTTGATCCCTGGTACCAAAAAAAGAAAGAAAAGAAAAGAGAAAAGAAATTTGCTTCTACCATCATATATAATAAATATTATCCTGAATGCATTGAGATTTTTATTAATGATAACATGATATTATAACCATTAGCAATATCTTAAATACTGCATGTTTTATTTTTTAAATCTCTATTTCACATATTGTTATAATTTGGATGTTGGTTGAATGTACTCCAAAGCTCCATGAGTTAAAGGCTTGGTCCGCCAGGTGGCACTGTTGGGGGTGACAGGCAGAAATTTAAGAGATGGAGCCTAATAAGTGGAAGTCCTTAGGCCAATTAGGATTACGAGCTGTCTTCTTCCTCTTCCTCTCTTGCCACCTAGTCATGAGAGGAGCAGTTGGCTCCCCAGCCACTGCCACCCAGCACCCTCTTTAGAGCCTGAAAGCAATAGGTCCAGGTGGCCCATCAGAGACTGGGACCTCTAAAACCACAAGGATCTCTCTTTGTAAGTTAATTATCTCAAGTAGGTTGTTACAGTGATGGAAAACTGACTAATACACATTGGTTTTATAGTATATATGTTGTATTTTATATCAACATATATATGAGGGGCATTGGTATGTTATCAAAAGCCACTGAGAATCACCAAAACAAACTAGTTTCTATCTCAGTCATATCTTTGAACTTCCAGCCTTTCATTCATTCACTCAAAACAACTCAAAACTTGCCATGTGCTTCACATTAGAAATTTAAAATGATATAAAAAGACAAATATGGTTCCTCCTATAGTAAAACCAAGATTTGTTTATGGTAATCATATAACCATCTGAAAGACTATATAATTTAAAAACTGAAGTATAAAGGAAGTAATAGTTTAAAAACACTTCTAAAAAACAACTTGAGATTTTCTAGAGGGTAGAGGTGCCTCACTGGGGAGGTAACTTCTGAATAAGACCAGAAGGATGAGCAAGTGATGTCAGAAAAAGGGTAAGAACATAGTGGAGAGGAAAGCACAGACAAGCACATACACCTTCTCAGCTTCTGCAGAGACCTGTGGTCAGCAGTGAGGGTCCCAAGGCATATCCCTGAACTACGAAACAGAAGGGCCAGGACTCAGAGAGCCTGGAAGCACTGGAAGACGTTGGAGAGGTTAGAGTAAAGCACTTTCCTAAGACATGTGAAGTCCTAGGTTCAATCCCTAGGTGACAGAAAGAGAAAGAGGGGAGGGAGAGAGGGAAAAAGAGTGGGGAAGGGAGACCCAAGAAACCTGGAAAGGGAGGCAAAAAGCAGAACTGAGGGAAGATATTCTAGGACTTCTGCTCACCTCTCTATCCTTATTGGAACGAAGCCCTCTTTGTCCCAACATATCCACTCCTTGCTTCCCTTGGCCCCCACCATCCTGCTCTTTCAGGTACTCCTCCAGGCCCACTTTCTACCTCTCACTGGACCTACCTCTGTACAAGATGCGCAAAGTGCCTGGGCCCTGCCTTCAGACTAACTGCTACTCAACCTTCCAGTCTCAACTTAAATGTATTTCCTCTTTAAAAGCTGTCAAAACTCTCAAATACCTTCTTCTCACTCTCATGTTACCATTTTGTTAATCTTTGTTCACAGAAATTATAACTAATAATTATATACCTGTATCTATGCATGCTTCATACAAGTCTATCTTACCACTTGTTAAATTCTGTAGTAATAAAATCTATGATCTATCTTGTTCATCACAGCACATTCAGTACTGGTTGAATAAGGTTTCTCCCTAAACAAATTTTAAATGCTAAAAAATTAGCAACCTTCCCTACCATACATACTTGAAAAGGAAAGGCAAGATTACCATATATATATATAATCCCTAAACTCTTAATTTGTAGAGTGCTGTTCAGGTAAACAGTACATATCACCAGTTAACAAGCTTCAAAATCAAGAACCCTTTCTTGAAAAAGGGGAAAAAAACCCACTAAAATACAATCACTATTATCATGTTTTCCGTCTTACAAAGCCAACAAAAGGCCATGCCACAAAATACAGACCATCAAAGGCAAAATTAATCATACTGATTTAGGATGCTAAACAAGGAATCAGAAAAAAAGAATGATAAATTAATTTCCCCAAGCTAATCCACTGTTTAAAAATAGTCAAGATATGCACAAATATCCAGCTGGGGATATAGCTCAGAAGCACAGTGCCTGCCTGGCAAATATAAGATCCTGAGTTCAATTCCTGGTACCAAAAAATAAAATAATATAAATAAAATAAAATTTTTAAAAGCCTAAAAAATCACTGAAGAAAAAAGACAACTAGCTGCTGCTCTGTTGAGAGTCTGGAGTGCCTCTGTCCCACAGTAATCTAGCTACTTAAAAAAAAAATCATACCTCAAAATATGCATGTACAGTACAAGTATGCCAAAATGAAATTCATGATTGTATGTAATGAATATGTACTAAAAAAAAAAAAGTATACCCCAAGCAGAAAAAGGAAAAACAATGCAGAAAAGAAAATGTTCTGGAAATTCCTGATCATATTTTAATCAGAAAAGCACCGGCATGATAAAGTATCAACGTTAAACCCCAAGAATCTATTTCTAATTTTAAAACAAGCTAAAAACAAAATACTGTTTTTAAATGCAAACTTTTTGGGCCAGGGATTAGCTCAGTAGCGTGCCAGCCTGGCAAGCACAAGGTCATGAGTTTGATTCCCCGTACAAAAAAAAAAAAAAAGTAAACTTCTTAACTGCTGCTAGTAATTAACAGTTACTGCTGTTAGTAAGCAGGAGACTGGCTGTGGAAAACAAAGAGCAGAAATAATTCTTTAAGTTGTGGATGCCTCACTCCAGTAGTTTCCAAATTTACTGGTCTCACAATCTGTTTATGTTCTTCAGAATTACTGAAGAGTTATCTATACGTACACATATTTAGTATATTCAAACTCAAAACTGGGAATTTTTAATATAATAAAAACATAATCTTATATTTTATAAATTTGGAAACTGTATTTTTTTAAAAAAGAACATGTAGAAGAAAAATAGCACAGTTTTCCACTTTGTAAATTTCTTATGTATGGCTTAGAATTAGATTCCTTTTTTTTTTTTAAGAGAATAAAACAAAAGAGAACAGAACAAAGCAAATCAGAACAGAAAAATGCATGCAACACAGCACTTCACAACAAGACAACCGGACATTAGCAGTAGCTACCATAATGTCTCTTTTCTTTGACATAGTTGAGCATAGCTTCACACACAATAGTATCAAACATAACAAAATACTATAAAACCATTCAAAAGAATGAAAGCATTACAGGACTTCAAAACCAAATAACAAGTAGCACAATGGCTATTATAATATCTCATTTTCCTCAAAAAATTTGTTTATACCATCTCACATAATAAAATCAAATAAAGCACAACAGGATAGAACCAATCAAAACAGAAGAACAAAAGCATGGTAGGACTTCAAAACAAGATGATAGTAAATCAGCAATGGCTGCCATACTGTCTTCTTCAAAATAGCTGTTAAAACCATCACACACAATAAAATCAAACAAAATAGAATAAAACCAATCAAACCAATGAATAAAAGCATTATAAGACTTCAAAGCAATATAATAGGAAACTATGATTACCATAAAATATCCCATTATGTTCAAAATAGCTGCCCCTACCATCTGACAGCATAAAATCTAACAAAACAAGATAAAACAAAGCCAAACCCAACAAAATTGTGTAAACAGAGGGGGAAGACAAGATGGCGGACTGGTAGATAGCAGGAGAGAGACCCTCCCTGAGAGAGACAGCTCAAATGCCAGAATAAAACACCCTGGAGAGACCCAAACAGAAAGAGATGGACTCTAATAACCCAAGAAGAAACTAAAGTGCAAAGAACTGCTTGAATATGAAGTCCTGGGGCTACTATTAGTGAAGATAAGATCAGCGAGCACAGCGCCCTTCTCCAGCCACCTGAATTCCTGCCCAACCTGAACAAGCGATCCGCACTGAAGCGACTGGCTTGAGCTGCCAGAGCACAGAGCTGAACAGCCCTGCGTGCAGCTCGCCCAGACCAGCCCTGCACGGGACCCACCCAGAAGCACCGTGAATTACCACCACAGCCGCGCTGAAGTTGGAGGTCAGGGAACCCAGCAGTTCTCGGGGACTGGCATCAACACTCGGTGAGTGATGGGAATAAGACCCTCCCACGGGAAAGAGGAAACCGACTGGACGACATGTTGGATTTGGGCAGGACAGCCCTAACTCCATAAGGAAGTGGCTTCAGCTGGTTGCTCCCCCTGCATAGCGGATTGGTGGAATCTGCTTGGACTAGGCCATGCCCCTGGTGGGGACCCAGTGAGTCGCTACAATATTTCTTCCCTGAGATCAGTGCACACTGACGCAGTGTAGGCCTGCAAAGATTGACTGGCCCAGAAGGGAAGAGCTAGCGCACACTGCCCGTGGGTGAACTCTAATCTGTGATAACCTATTGAAGAGGGCTAAAGCTCCTAGCCTGCACCCTCTAGAGGAGCCTTAACCAACAAGAAAAGGGTCTGGGCATTACACTGTACACTTGTATGGAAGGAACCAAAAACATGACGAAAGGGAGAAATAAGAAACAACTCCCAGCCCCCAACCCTGAGAACATTAATTCAAGAGAGGTAAATACAAAAGAAATTGAGGGCAGCAAAAATGCAACATCAAACACAGCGTTAGCAGACATAAAGAGATATATTCAGGACCTCGTAAGTGGGACCAAAACTGAAATATTAATTCAAATTAAACAAGAGATAAGTAGATTAATAAAAGAAGGGCTGGGCACCTCTCAAGAGGACACAGACAGAAGAATGGAGGAACACAAAGGGAGAGAAAAATTTAATGAAGATTTCAGAAAAAAACCTAGAATTCATGAAGCAGATTCAAAGAGATTATCAGGAAACTAAAGACTCGATAGAAAGCTGGCAAAACTACTTGAAAGAAACCAAAGATAGACTATCAAAAATTGAACACAGGCTTGCAATGTGGGGTCATGAAAGGGAAGATCTCTTAAAAATAACAAGGGAGCAGGCAGTAAAGATACAAAGACTCGAAGATGACAAGAGGATCTATAACTTAAGAATAAAGTATGTGAATGAAGAAACAGGAATCAAACCAGAGGAATTACAAAGGCTATTCACAGAAACTATTAAGGAAAATTTCCCAAGCATAGAAAAAAGAAATGATATGCAGAGGTATGAAGCATACAGAACTCCAGCCACCTACAACCCAAACAGAGCTACACCCAGACACATAATAATCAAGATCCCAGAAATTCAATATAAGAACAGAATATTAAAAG